>JAVSBS010006997.1:0-82724 GCA_033124195.1 Coracias cyanogaster | reverse complement strand
GAGAAAAAGGAGGGAAGTTTTTCTCACCCACCACAGATAGTAACAACCTGCTGATGATTGTGCTGGAGGAATATTTCATAACTGTGCAGTGATGATGTGACCTACAGAACACCCCCAAGGAAAATGTCTATACCAGTGGCTGTGACAGCCCTTGAGCTCAGCACAGGTGCTCTCAAACTCACGGCAGCGATTCTGTGGAGAAATTCTTGTTGTGTGAGTTTGAATTTCTCCACGTCCTCTGTCTCAGTGTTGCCTTGTAACAATGAGAAGCTGATTGGTACTTTAGTTTTCCTGTGGCTCTTCAACAGCCCCCTTAATCAGTATAACAGTGTTAGTTTTAGTTATTCTAGCTATCGTGCCCAAGGAAAAAAAAAAAAATTTTCTTGATGCTGTCCTTTCAAGACTGTTTGTCTCTATTTCCCCTACTGGGTTCTGACATTTAACTGGTATAAATCATTGTAGAGTCATTAGAGCAGAGTTTCCACTGGTGTAAATTGCTGTACATCTATTAAGGGCTCATAGACTGGTTTACAGCACCTGAGGGGCTTTTGCCAGCAATGTCAGCAGAATAACAGAGTGCACTTAAGGTGGGGATGTAGGACAGTATGTGCTGACCACTGTTTCATGAGCTGCCTGTAGAAAGATAACCTTTTATTAAGAAGAAGAAAAAGCCACATTCAGGAGTCTTGACAGTAGAAATTTGCCTTGTATCTTCTTCTATGCTGTGTAGAGCATTTTCTTGTGGGTCAACTTCCTTTCTTTCGACCTTGCTGGTTTAAGTTTTACCTGTCTCTTACCCTGGATTACACGCTTATTACTTCACAGTTGGATTAATTCAGCTGTGAGGCTGCACTGCTCAAGTTACAAGTAGCCCAACTGGATTGTTATCTATGTATCCCTTTGATTTTGCTAAAGGAAATCCGCTTGGAGCTGTGAGACTGGAGTTAGCAGGTGGCCATGGCTGCTACAGGGATGGGATTTTTTAGTCCTAATGTGAATACTATTTAAAAAAATATTTAAAAGATTAAATGATACCAAATGCCAACAGCGGTGATAAAATGAGATGAAGAATATGGACTGCTATTTTCCTTTTCCAGTGTTTTCCATATGTGACTTTAAACAGGAGGAAATAGAATCCTGGCTTTTTTGCAGACCCTACAGTGAAGGGGAACTGGGGCAGGTGGAAGCTCAGTATTTTTTCTGCCTGCTGTCATTCTCTGTTAAAAGTCACTGAAGACACCAAGGATGTTATGGGGGAACTAATTTGACAAGTCGATTTGTTTTCAAGAATACTATAATTACTGTGATGGATACAATTTGATTTGCAAGGAACACACGACCTGGAGTTGAAGAAGTAAAAAGCTGTATGTGTAAGGGTCTTGAGGCTCTTTTGCCTTTGGGTAATTTTGGGACTGTCCCATCATTTAGCTGTTGATAGATTAATAGCAAAACCGATTTTTTAATCTTTAAAGTGATCCACCAATGTAAGATTAATTATAATATGTGAAACAAGAGTTGATCAATATTTTTGAGACGCAGATACTCATTTAAAAAAAACTCTGATATTGGATTTTTTATTCCTATTTTAAAGTAACTTTTTGTTTTGCAATTTACTTAATTATTTCATTGTAAGTTATAATGGAAAACATTTTCTTGAAACAAAATTTTGTCCTTTTCAGGCAGTTTCAAAATTCTTTGGGTTTGTTGCAGTTTGGAACATTAGTATATTTTCAACTCACATTTTTTAATATAATTGAAATTCCAGTTTCCTCTCTGCATGGTTGAGAATATTTTTGTCCACAAAAATAATTTGAATTCATTAACTGTTAATCAGTACAACTATTAATAAGTACAATTAACACAAGAGGCATTTAAGTATGAATAGCCACATTCTACAGATGGAGGATTAAAGAAAAAACATTAATATCTTTGTTCAAGGCCATAGAATTAAATATGAGTATGTATGAAGCTACTGATCTCAAGTGCTGTGCTGAAAGAGACAGTACAGTATCTCATATTCAGACATGAACAGAATTTAACAAATGAAGGAACAAATATCTGCAGAGAAATTTCCATTGTTACCTAAATGATATAAAAGTTATAAATGTTTCTCCTGGCTTTTCTATATGGGAAGCTAATTATACAGTTACATACAAATTACTTTCTTGACATGCCATAGAACTTGAAGAAAAGAAAATGTTCCACTGATTGATGAATCAACTTAATGCTAGGCTTAAAATCTCTCCTGTTAAGACAATACATCATGCTGTGTTATAGTTTGAGTAAGAAAAGAAAATATTGGTCTAAAATTTACACAGCCCTTAAAACATGTGCTATTAATCTCTTTTGAATCTGAATGATAACAATAACTTTTGTCAGTAATCCTTTACAGTAATTAGTATTATTCCTCACTTAAGGAAATACCACCTACTTTGGGGGATAACGTTATCTTTTTGTGTTCAGATGTCAATCACTAGATTTAATAAAAAACAGGCTTAAAGAAAATTCCACAATTTTTGCCAAGAACATTGCAATTTAAGACTTTGAATTCCGAAGGCAAGTTGAAGCATATTTTTGCAATGTCAGCTTGAGCAATTTTATACTGTGGTTTTCAGCCATAATACCATAAGATATAATTTATATTGGAAAAAGTTTGACTTATTACATGTGACACTGTTGTTGTGAAATCTCATGGTAGGAGTGGAATCCAGTCATGTCACTGCCATATAAATCTCTGAAATAGGGAGTTTGGTGTAGTAATTGCTATCTGTGTTTGAACGGAACGCTATGATCAATTGTTGACGGATGCCAAATTGAGAACCATATATCACTCTTACTACCTGGGGTAGAAGAGAAAGAAAAGCATAGTAAAAGATCATCAGGAAAGATGTATTCAATATAAATGATCTAGTGCTCACTTAAGTGGATGAGTAAGAGAGAAGCTAGCATGTAGGCAAAGAAGATATACAGCTCTGAAAGAAGAAAATTTATGATGATAAAAAAACAGTCCCAGAAAAAACACAGTGCAGAAGTAGTAGAAGTAAATTAAGCTATTTAGGGCTAAGTGAGCATGGTGAAGTTGGAAAGTAAACAGTGAGTTGAGAGAGGAAAAAATGAATGTGTCGCCAGTCAGCTTGTTGGCAACTCTCTGAGGCAGTACTTTTGCAATAGATTAATTTAAACCTTACTAGTGGAATAATCTCTCATGCTAATACAAATTAGCTATCTAGGTATTACTGAAGTAGCTACACTGAAAAGCGTGCAACTTCCCTAGACTTGTTTTACCATTTGCTTGCAATAAGGGGCAAGGAAATAAATTATTGTATTTATAGTTTTATGGAATAAACATGGGCCTATAAAGAATGATTTTGGGTTAGATGCATTTTGCAAACTGGAAAATATAATTTTGAAACTCTTTTAAACTGTAAAGAGCTGTATATTGTTAAATTGGTTCGAAACAGTGTGTAATTGACCACTCTTATTTGGATCTGTCCCATTAGGCAATACGGTGTTTTGCATGTGAGTCTATTGATAAATCAGGTAATGAATGAATATTTTCTTTGTGGCTAATTAAAATTAAAGTAGTCACAACCTATTTTCTGTGTAATATCTATAACCAAGAAGCTAGGTAACACAGCGTATGATCCAGGCACGGAGGAAATGTCTGCAAATTGTGGGTTTTGGATGTGATGAAAGTACCTGAGAAAGGATTAGTGAGACTCTCTGGACTGGATGATTCTTTACTGGTGCTCCTGGGAAAGAATCAAGCAATTGGGTCACTGTACGCAGGTGGGGCAGTGGAAGGGCTGGAGCATGGGCATGAGGCTGGGAAGTGTGGTGGTGGTAGAGGTTTACTTAGCTGAGTGTCCGCTGATGAGAGACCCCTGAAAAACAAAGCAAAGCCAAGGGGAAGTGTGTGACCTGCCAGAGGCCCTGGGAGGAAGGCTAGGGGGTTGCAGGTGTGGCTTTTAGGTGGTGTTGGGAGCTTCAGAAGGAGCTTGGGGGTCTTGACCTGTGGAAGAAGGGAAGTGCAAAGGAAAGGAAGGGTGGTCATGGAGGAGGGAGGCTCCTTGTCTGATTTTTTTTAGGTGCCTCTGTACTGCAGCATGGCCTCAAGGGGCTGTGCCAGGTAGGAATTACTCCTTAACAGGCAGGTAGGTGGAAGGAGTGGAGCACTGGGGAAATGCAAATGGAGGAAAGCATATTTCTTGGGTAGAATGGACTGCCAGGATATAAAGCAGGCAGGCAAAGAAGCACTTACTGTTCACAGGCTCTTAAGGATTTGATTCAGGGTGTCTCACTTCTTTGTCTACTTCCCCCCCATTTTTATTTTCAATCAAATACGAGTTTCTCTTACTTCCTTAAAAACCCAACTTCCATGCTTCTAATGAAGTGCTTCTTTTATGCTGCCCTCTGGAGGGGCATACTGCCTTTTCCCCCGAAATCCTCTGCTTTCCAAATTGTGTTGATATTGTATATAGAGGTGCTTCAGAGCTCTTATGCTATTTAACCCATTCAGGGAATGGGTTAACTCTCCTCTGCTGTAAGCTTGCTTAGGTGTTTAGTTCATTTAAATTCTGCTTGCTTTCCTGGTCTTGCCCAGGTTCATACAGCTTGGTGGCTCAGAGACATCTACTCTGTCTACTGATAGAAAGCCCTTCCCAAAAGAGAATACCAGAGGATGATGCATTGCTGTGTCCCTGCCCAGCACCTACTCTGCAGGTTCTGCTGTGGCTGTTAAGATGTGAATTAACTCCTCCTCTGCACTACTAATGTTCAGATTAGTCGTTTTGCTAAGTCACAGACAAGTAAGGATGTTACTGGGTTTCAGGACTACTTCCTGATAGCTTTGAAAAGCGTGACATGATTTATCATACTGTTAGAGAATAGTAGACTACATAAGCTGTGAACTCTGTATGAGGCAAAAAAGAATTAAAACACTGTATTACATTTTCAGTGATAATGTATGGTGATAGCCTTTGTCCAAGAAGGAGAGCTAATTGAATATATTAGATTCTGGATTATTTAAAAAAGCTGCTTTTAGAGTGATACTTACGCTGCATATAAAGGGAAGCATGTTTCAGAGAGACAGGGATCAGTTAACCCTGTTCTTTTTCCCCCATTCAGCATACTTGTATTGATTTGAGGCAGAAAGTCAGATGAGACGGCAAAGGGTATTTATTTGAGTAGCTAAATGGTTGCTTTATAGTCTATATTGTGTTAGGGACTGGATTAGAATTGGAAAGATGGAGTGGTATTAGATGCCAGTATCACTAAATCTTGGGTGTTTTGCCTCTTTGAGATAAGTAAAAAGCTTCTGGAACTGATGGCTTCTTTGAGTCAAAGCATTGGGAAGCAGATTGCTGTCTGTTAGGGTAAATTTTTTACTTGATACTGTGGAAAGTGGGATTTCTTTAGATTACTTACGTGTTGTGTTTATCCTTGTTCTTCCTTTCAATATTTTTTTTAAAAAACTTTGTTTCCCGGATTTGTTCATTTTCTGAGTGCACATGTGTGTGTGTAAGGCAAGGGTAGACATAGTTTTATAAATGAAAAATCAGCCCTTCCATCTCTTCTCACACCTTGTTCTCTTACACGTGAATTATTGCTGTTTCTCCCTCGATTCTGACCAAACTCACAGATGTTTGTCTAAAATAAGCTTTGTGAGTCTAGAGATCTGCTTTCTTCAGTGCTGAAAACCACAGCAGTAACCAGAGGGTTTAGATATTGATTTTGACCTGCGCACATAAAGTTATCTCATCTGTTTGTTGCTAAATATGGCAATCTGTAGGAAAGGTCATGTTCTCAGACCTAATTAAGAAAATCAGAAGAGGCAATAACAGAAATGAGAAGTCCTAATAATGACCTGCCAGGGCTGCCAGGTTACCGTGGGTAGGCAGAGCCAGGCTGTGGCACAGCTCACTTCAGAATCAAATGTCAAAAAAGTTTGCAATGCTTTCCATGGCTCTTGCCTCACGTATGGTGGTGATAAATTTGCTTCATTGCCTCCCTTTTTTGGATAAATAATTTTTTCTCCCTGTTTGATTCTCATTATTTTAATCATTAGCTTTTAGTCTTCTGCATCTCTTTAATTGAGATGAAGCCTGAACTTTAGCAGTTCTGTATGAGAGGAAAGTGCTGGAAAACTTAGAACAGATTTGTGCCAGTACTGAGTATTTACCTTTTTTAAAATAGATAGTAAGGAGGAAATAAATTACACTTCCTTTGAGCCTAATAAAAATCTTAATGCTTGGGTTAAGTGCATTTTATTTCTGTACACATGGAGAGTAAATAATAGCCTAAGAAGTGAATGCTGTCATGCAGATTGAATCTATTACTAAAGTGCTAGGGCTACTACAGCTGTAGGAGGTGGGCTGAAAGTTGCATTTTATTCTTTTCTGAAGTTGTTCCTCCTACATCTTGTTTGGAAGGGAAAATGAATTACTTCTCACTTTTCTTTTTTTTTTGGCTATAGTTAATTTTTGTTGCTGTTCTTTAAACAATCGATATGTTGTTTTTTCTAGGTGGAATTTTATTATTTGGTGAATTGAGTTGAATTGAATTCTGCATGGCAAATGAACAGCAGCAACTTCTTTTTTATTTGTAGAGCATCTAGTACTGTAGCGTCAACTTGTTAAGTTCTTTGGGACCATAATGACAATAGTAACTAATAATTACTCTGCTTACAGCTTTTCTGTTTTCAAAACTTCACAAACTACTTCATCACAGTGTCTCTTCTCTAGCTCTTTTTATGGATATGGAAGTACTGGCACAAATATGTTGTCTGATGCAATGCTAGAGCCAAAATGTGGGTGTCCCAGATCTTATGTTTGGAAAGAAGGTTACATACATGGCTGAGATACCAATGTGAGGCAAGGGGTGCACTGATCATGTTGTGCAGAAAA
Organism: Coracias cyanogaster; assembly: GCA_033124195.1. NCBI lineage: Eukaryota > Metazoa > Chordata > Aves > Coraciiformes > Coraciidae > Coracias > Coracias cyanogaster. Next base: position 75,819 of record JAVSBS010006997.1, on the reverse strand, counting down.
TGAGGAGATACTGAAGAAAATCTGTGTAAATGTGCACAGTATCTAGTGAGTAGGTCTAATAAATGACAAATTATACATGGAAATATACTTTTGGCAGTATTTCGTGGTCAGACTTAAAAAGCATTCTCCTTGGATGTAAAATGTGTCCCCTGCTTTCCTCTAGGACTGAGGCTGGTCTGTTTTTCTGTTGTGTTGAGATGTAGTTCCACCCTGCAAAGATTGCATAGGAGGAGAGGGAGAGGGAGTGGTTGCACTTATTATTTTAAGGGCTTTTGACATACAGGTTTGCTCCATCAGCAAATTCAGGGTAATTTCTTCTGGCTCTCAGTGCTTTGAGCTTGCCCTTTGGCTTGGAGGGGATTCACTACAGATTATTCCATTTTTATGTGTCAACCAATCACTGACAATGAAAGTGAACCTGCCAACCTTTTAAATATTTGTCAACAACTGTATGCAGGTATCAGCAGTAGAATCTTTATGTAGTGTCATTCAGTTACTCCAAACAATTTGAAATACAAGTTCATGTGAAATTCAGCATTTTCTGCCATGTTTGACTATGTGCTGCATATTTAAGTAAGTGTTGCATGCAAGTTCTCTATGTAACAAAATGTAGTAAAAATGTACTATTTGTCTACCGTGGCCATATAACAGATTTCTTAGCTTCTGCATGCGCCCAGGAGAAGGTTTCTGTTGGCTAGAGTACTAATAGATAGAACTCTGAGTAAATCAGGTACAGGTAGAACTTTGTGGGCTATTACTTAGTCTTGGTCCTGACTACCACACAGATATTCCTTACGGTGATCCTTTAGAGCAGAGCATCTGGGGGTGCCTGTTTGGGACCCAAAGTGCAATTTCTAGCTCTTTATGAACTAGAGGCTCATCTGCTTCCTCTGGGCAGGAGCAGCTCTGGGTGTCTCTTAATCTGCCTCTCAAAGGTTATAGCAGTAGCCGAGCTAAGAGGATGGGACATCCATCAATAGGAGTAAATTGAGTTCAGGCGCTTTTGCGTGACATCGTGGAGCTGTCTGTATGATAAAAGCATAAAAATAATCTGCACTGATAAGAGCATTAAAATGGACAGCAATCTAAAAGTACAGTTCTATTTTGGAAAGTGGTAATCTAAAAATTTTGTCAATTTTGAATCCAGCAGATCTATTCCTGTGAGTATTGAAATATTACTTGCTAAATTTAATGGTGAAAAGTAGTGCTTTAAAGTACTGCAGAATGGTCTAATATTTTTTTTTCTACTGCATCATCTATGAACCAGTCTATTTAAAGTTTCCATTGTTTATACCCATTTGAAATTCTGTCACTTAGAAATTTTTAAGAGAGTTCTATGAATAATTATTTCCCTCGGCATTTCTTCCTCTTGATATTGATCCATTTAGAATAGATAAATTCTTTCCTCTGAGGAAATCAAATAGAAAATAATGTTAATGCTGAAGTAAACAGATTTTTTTTTTCCTGAACTTTTAGAATCTTTTTGACAATACAATCATATTAAATAATGTGACTAGTTTGAATATTAAATGCATCATACCTCTGGTCAGAATTTGGTAGAATCATTTTCTCCCAAATGATGCAGTTCTATCAGATTTTAAACATATCTGCAGAATTTCTTTTTGTGAATTTCACAAGGGAAATTAGGATGAGTACTCTGAAAGCAGTTTGCCTTAAATGTTTAAAATCTGGTTTCAAATATTTTATTTTGTATTCCCATTTTTCATATCTAATTTCTTAAACTCACCTTATGTAATTTTTTTCCCTTGAGTATTTCTAATCCTTAACTTTTTAAAAAAATTAAGAATTAATCAAATTTCAAGCTTTTAAGTCCTTCCTGAATCATTATTATTTTTGTCTTCGATAGGATACTCACTTACAAACAGTATTTTTTTTTTATTTTAAATGAGTGATGAGTTTTAAGAACATGTTTTGCTCCACTGTTTTTGAGCAAAAATAAAACTGTTTTTTAGAATGTTGGGATGGAAAAAATTCCTTCCCCTGCCTGAGAGTTGTAAGCACTGCATGATTAAAAAGCTTGGGTTTGAGAGCGAAGCTAAAAGCAGGCCATTACTGGAGGCCTCTCAAAATGTAGAACATTATTGTTTTGCTGTTAAAGTTTGTAAAGATGGAAAGGAGAATGGGCATTGGTCCTTAGGAGAAAGGCCACAAGGTTGTGTTTATCATCAGAATGAAGATATTTAGACTGTAGGGACTATATGTGCTGGTCACACAGGGACTTGCATAACCAGTTTAAAATATGGTTATCATGTTATATAGTTCTTTGTGTTTTCCCTTTTGCTTTTCATCTCCATACTGAGTGTTCAGAAGTACCTGCTTTCCCTCCCCTGGAAATGAAGGCCTTGCACCTTCTGTGTTGTGTTCTCTGAATTGGCATCCATTGTTTACAAAACAAAGCTGGGTATGGAATGAATGGGAAATGGAAATTAACTTTTACTTCGTGAAGGAATTTTTGCATCAGTGACTTAAAAAGTTTGGCATAGGTAATCATGGAAAGAATAGATGACTTAGTCTCTTCTAGATCTCCGCAAATATCTCTGATTTAAAGAAAGGCTGCTTTTTTCTCTTTTTGTTCTTCTTTTTCATCCCTTCCCCCTGGTTGTGTTAGATCTTGCCCAAATACTTAATAGAAATTGATAGTGTGTTCCCAGGTAACAAATTACATCTCTCTCTGAAAATGAGTCAATGTAATCATGACAAATTCGTGAAATAAAGGGGAAATACGTTGCTGCAGTCCTGGGGAACATGAGTCAATGTGCTTTATGTAATTATTTAATAAAACATCTCTTCTAGTGCATTGAACCAGCCTAAGATACTGAAGCAGTTGTATTTACACAGGAATAAACAAACTTCCAGTAAAAGCTGGTGACCAGAAGCATGCAATTAGGCATTTCCAGAAATACTCATTAAACCGGTCTGCTTAAATTTTAATCAGACTTCTATGTATGAATCAGTCTTGAGAAGAGAGTAGAAAAAAAAAAAAGATTTTTAAGAACAGCTATTCAGGTCTTCTTGTGCCCCAAATGGCTTTGATTTTTTTTTTTTTTAATTATATTTAACTTTTTGTGCATGGAATTGCAAATTTACCTAAAAAGTTAACAGTACAAAATCCTGCATGCCTGCTTAATTCTGTTTTATGGGAGCCATAGTAGTATTAATGCAGAAATGCTATATTGATAACAAAGCTGTCATAAAAAGAATATGATATGAAAATTAGATAGTGAGATATTTGAAATAGGTAATGTTTGTGTAGTCCTTGTGAGAAATGTCAGAGGACTGATTATCAGTACATTAATTCTTCTATGAAAGTAAAGTCGTAGGAAATGTGCTGTTACACTGAAAAATTACAAACCATCAGGTACTTCCGGTATTTTTTCACCTTATATAAGTAAGGTATGTCTGAGCTAAATACTGCAAACTGTGTTGTATCTGACACAGGAGAGGGTATGTGTTGCCCAGGATCATAAGGAAGTCAGAAATAGACGTAAAAGATTGATGAATCCAGATGCTGGAGTGAATTCAATAAGTCTCTGGTTAAGTTCCTCTCAACATTAGATTTGTATAGTTTAATGATCAGTGACTTTCACATTTATTTTCGCCATCAGGATGCTCAGGGATGGCTTACTTGTACAACTGGTTGTGCAGTAAATAGCCTATCATTCAAATAATCTGAAAGGGGAGTTCAGAGAGCAACCCAGAAAATGTTAGTGGATAAAGAGTGCGTATATCCACCCCTAGAAAAGGTCACTAACTTTTTCATGTTTCTCAATCTCTCTTTTCAGATGTCATCTGCTGACTGTCTGTTTGTTATGAATTGCCTCATGACTTTGAAAACTGCAGTTAAGAATGTTATTGCTTTAATATAAAATTCTAATAATTACTGTGCTTTATCCTTCTAGGGCATCAGTAGCCTCTTCAGTTCACTTAAAGTGGTCAGGCTACTTCGACTGGGTCGTGTAGCTCGGAAGTTGGACCACTACATTGAATATGGAGCAGCAGTCTTGGTTCTGCTGGTGTGTGTGTTTGGTCTTGCAGCGCACTGGTTGGCCTGCATTTGGTACAGCATAGGAGACTATGAAGTTATCGATGAGGATACAAACACGATCCGAACTGAGAGCTGGCTCTATCAGCTGGGGATGTCAATAGGAACACCTTACCGCTTTAATGCATCAGGCTTTGGAAAATGGGAAGGAGGACCAAGCAAAGATTCGGTCTACATCTCCTCGTTGTATTTCACAATGACCAGCCTCACCAGTGTTGGATTTGGGAACATTGCTCCAACTACAGATGGGGAGAAGATCTTTGCTGTTGCTATGATGATGATTGGCTGTAAGTATTAGAGATTCTGTCCCTCACACACAACACAACGCCAAATAGCTGTGTGTCATGAATATTGATAGCACAAGAACATCTGGGATCCTGTCAATTATTATGCAGCTTGAAATATTTTTGGTGGCGATATAGGTATCACACAATTTCTTAGTTTACAATTTCTTGTGATTAGTTTAAAATCACAAGTGGAAGTGTTGCTGTGACTAGCAAAAGTTCAGTCATTTTGGAAGCAATATTCTGTCGGTATCCTTTTAATATTCTTTTGCAAGTAAACCATAAAATGTGTTAAGCCTGAAGTATTAGAAATTAATGGACCACAGTGGGCACAGACAACCTTTGTTCCTGCATTTGGTATGTGGCAAAATCTTTGTATGACTGAGCGTATGTTGGACAAGTGGGTCGGTCAGTGGAAGGAGGTTGAGGAACATATCATAAGGGAGAGAGAACAGTAGCTTTCTAGAGGCCACAGACTCTGCTGTGGGCTGAGTGTACAGTCAGATACTAAAGCATCCGAGGTAATACTGGCCTTGGACACCTGTCTCACATTTCCTTATCACAAGGGATTAATATTTTGGCAAGCCATCCAGCTTTTGGCCGTGTTGGCCCTTCAATGCAGGATCTGCACTCAAAGTGCCTAGAGAGCAGTTAAGACCTATATGGTGGCTGCTGTTAAACTAAGTCATGTTTTTCTAGATAAGGGTGGAATTTGAACCAAAATAAGGAAAAAAAAAAATCTACTTTGTACATGGAAGAGCCTGTCATTATATGGGGAAAGGAAGACGCTTCTCAATGGTAATATTAAATCTAGAGGAGAAAAAGTCAGTTCTTGCTAAGCAGAAAATTAAAACCAAATATATAATGAAACTCAATTAGCAGCATAGTGCCTGTTATGATAGAAGCTTTGAATGTGATGTGTCATTTTATAGCAACACTGAAATCATGTACTGAGATTGTGTGTGGTGTTAAGCAGGCTGAAGATTCGTGAAAAGTATGAAGATAAGCATTCTTGATTGCATAGGGATTGGGATATTTTAGCTACCAAAAAATGGTAATATTATTCTTCTAGCTTTTCACACTGCTAAGACCCCCATCATCCTAATAAAACACCTGCCTATTAGAAGTGAAATTTATATAGAACTTGGAGAAAATTACATAGTTTTCTCATGAGAAGGTCCGTTAGACAACATAGCAGTGTTGTGTAAAACAGGCTTCCAAACATATTGCTGCTGAAGGTACTTGTTTAATAGGAAATATCCTAATCTTTGGATTATTCTTCCTTGGGTTATGCTGATGATACTAGCTAGGCAAGAATAGCTAGTAATATTCAGTGTTATTATGTAGTACCATGAATACTGAATGAATATAACCTTCATAAAATCAAGAAAGTACACGGGGATATTTTGGAATTGTGCCTGCTCCAAACTCTTCATATGAAAATGTGGTGGAAAGAAACTGAATTTATGCAAGATTAATGTTGATAGATGACTGCTCTGAATTCTAAAATGAACTTTAATTTCAGAAGGCTGTAAAAAAGCTTTCTGGCAATTTTAAGTCTCGTGAATGCAATCACATTTGAGGGAAGCAATTTTCTTTGTATTTGGACTTCTGGAACCTTACATTTCGAACCCTATAACTGCCTGTGTATCAGAGCACCTTTATCCTGTGAACAACTCCTTGGAAACCATTCACAATATGTGTTTGCAGGAATGACAACTGATGAATCCAGTCTTCCAGTTTACCTTTCTGGATTTTGTAGGGTCTTGGCTGCTGTTAACATGCTGAAATTTTGAGCAGTGGCCATTCCTCAGGATGAGAGGAATGAAACTGATTTGTTTTGTTTGCAGCTGTTTAGAACTTAATTGTTGATAGACATTGTTCTACCATGAAATTTTATGTTAAAACAACACTATTTTGCCTGTAGAATTGAGCTCTCAAACATTCATCTGAGCTTGCACTATGGCTATTTTGTAAGAAGTTTGTCTGATCTGTTGGGAACCTTGATGGTACATAGCAAATGTATCGGGGATAGATGTGGGGGAGGGAAAAGAAGTTCCCTGGCTAAAGCTTTTGTATTTTTGTCACTCAGAAAAATTCGGAGTTGTCCCTGGCCAAGAAACATGTTTGTTATGAGCTGAGCTACTTACAACACAGTTTGTGGCTATGTGTTTCTGTTATGGTCCTCATTTTGCAGATGTCAGATCACATAGGTTTGCACGTGGAATGGCTAGGGGCTGTGGATGTCCAAAGCATCAGAAATAAGCAATTTCAAATCAGTTCTGCTAATGTGTGCCCACTAATAAAAGGAAAGGGTATATGATTTCTTGTATATAATTTGCCATTAACACTGCATTTATTTTAGCACCTATCTAGTGATAGATTCTCAAAAGCTACTGCTGTCTTTCAGTAGCACAGGAGATACCATTTTCTTTCCGTGAAGGATGCAGAGAGCGCATCTAAAACACCGACTGAAGATAGATGGAATTTGCTTAGTCCAACCTCAAGCATATCACTCCATTAACTTCTTCTAGTTTAAGAACCGTGTGAATTTATCTTGGTTTTGTGTCTAGGTACAATCTGGGCAAAAATACATATTTGTATATTTAAGTAGTCCAGTGAAATATGTAAAGTCATTTTACAACCTTTTCTGTATGAAACGGAAACAACACTGTCAGTTTTTCTTTGAGGATGTATGGTTCTTGTTTAGTTGAGTGAGACAATATGTTAACAAGATTGGTTTTGAGATTCCAAAACTGCTGCTATAGTGTCATTAAAAAAAGGAGTATTTGGAGAAAAATGTGTATTCACATGTAATTAATATTTCAAAGTCATTCCCACAAAATTTTGCTTCAAATAGGCTGGAAATTTTAATAGGAGGGTATTTTTTTTCCCCTTGGACCAATTAAACTCCGGTGAATAAACAGGAAAACTTCCACCAGCTTGATGGGGACAGATTTAGATGAGCAGGAAGAAAATGATAACGTTTCCTTCTCTCTCTGTGTTTTATCCCTGCTCTTTTTGAATAGCAAATAAGTGCTGTGTCAGAAAGCGAATGGCTTGTTAAACAATACTGTGGCCAGCTAAGCTTCCTGTCATAAGAAACTGAATTTTCTTGAAATGGAGAAGGTGGTTAATGTGTGAAGATGTCTGTGACCCCACCTCCCTTGCATGGACTATATGAGTAGCTACCCTCAGAAAGTTAGGGTGCAGGTACCACTGCTTTGCACGGTAAGCAGTTGCTTCCCACTGGTGGCTGAGTGAGAAACTACAACAGTGTGATGCTTGCTCGTTCCTGGAGCCAGTTTAGAGTTATAGCACTGCTGTTGCACCCTCGCTCTAATGATTTTTGGTGTCAGTGGGCTTGACTTCAGTTTGCTCCAACAGCTATGCCACCATGGTTTGGTAGGAGCACTCAAGAACTGCTTCTGTGGAGGGCAGATGTTGGCATCGAGTGGAAGGGAAGGAAGAATTTACTATTAGAAGTGTGAACTCTTTTCCTACCCTGAATGTAAGAATAAATTCTATATCTACACGCATACATACTTTTGTGCATACCATATGTGTACACTTACACAGGGTGCACATGTATTATGATGCTTAAAAGAAGAAGAGAGCGTTTTTTTTCTCCATGTTTGGTATTCTAGAATTATTTTTGATAGAATGGAATTGATTGTGGAAAGTTGTTATCGCTGGGGAAGGCGTGTGCTCCCTGAGGAGCATTGCCAGGTGGTACAGTTTGGCAAGGCTTTTTCCGGTCCTTATTTCTAGCAAACTTAGTTTTTAGTTTTGGTTTGGTTTCTTTGATTTACTGGCTGAGTATCTTGAATAGTTTCTGTGAGGAAAGTTGTGAATAGCAGCAATACTGTTTTCTTGGGAGTGTTGTCTGCTGAGCCTCTCAACAGTTTCAGGAGAGGAGTTACTGTGTAAACAAGTGATTTTAAGACAGGTATTGCTGTCCTCTCCACTGGCAAACTGACTGAAAGGTTTGTGGTGCAATCAAAATGACTATAGTGACATCCAAACAGGATGTTTGTGTCAGAAGGGCTTGCAGTATTACAGGCATTTGAAAGCTTAAGCAGTTCATAACTAGTGTCCTTCCATATGTGTTTAGTATGCTTATGCACAAAGAGATGGAAGTAAGATTCTCTAATTATTTTCTGTCTTTCATAAGACAAAATTTGTTTTTCTTTGCTGCTCAGCCACTGATATATCCCCTTCTGGTCACTACTTACTCCCTCTGTAAAGCTGATCTTGTTACAGAAACACACTTTTTACATTGATTCTGTGTAGACCCATTGACCACTAGTAAGAGTACTTTGCAATAACGTCAGATAGCTGTTTAAAAAAGAAGGTAAGACCTCTTTTTTTATTCAATCTTTCATTATGGTGAATAATAAATCCAGGTAACTTTTCATAAAAAATGTGGAGATCTGTTATTGAAATTATCTTAGACTGCCTGAGTGCAGTGCAAATGTTGGCCTAAGTAAAACGTTTAAGCTCTGTGAGCTTGTGAGAGGAAGAGTGGATATGTTATGTTAGCAGTACGTAGACACTGGGAAGGGATGATTGAGGTAAGTAAGCTGCTTGTGGGTATTGAGCCTGTGGGGCTAGCTGGGCTGGTTGGTTTTACACTTGAGGCAAAGTATAAGAAAGCAAGGCTTGGTCTCAGCAGCCCTGGTATCTGCTTCAGGGCCACTTTTTGCAGGGAGCTGTTCTTGTGCCCTGAAATGCAATGACTGCATACACTTGTCCTACTGACCTCATTGTGGCTCCAGTTTTCAGGGAAAAAGTGTTCTACTGTTGGTCATTTTCTCAGGGGTAGGTGCAACCCCTAATTAGATTTGTGAGGGACTGCAGCATACTTATCAGGTAGCCCTGGGGATGTATGGTCCATTGGTCAGCTCCACTAAAGAGGGCATCGGTAGGTGAAAAACGCTCTTGTTTCTTGACCTCAAATACTGCATATCTGCTTGGGAAGAATGAATTATTTTAAAATAGAGATGAAGCATCCAGTGGCTCCTCTTAGGGATTTCTGTTCTGTGGAGGCTTGATGATTCTGATAAGATAAGCAATTCATATTACTATGTTGCTGTTTTTCCCGAGCGTATGGTAAATAATAGTTTTGCAAAGCAAACTGTGTTCACATCTGTCAATGAACTGACCTGCATGGTTTTGCCTCACTTTGAGTGTATATGTGTATATATATGTAAGTATGAGTGTTACTACTAGAAGTAAAAGCAATTGCCTCCTCAGTTTCATTTTAAATGGATAAAAACATATTTGCTTATCCCTTTTCATACCTGGCCACTGAATTGCTAATTAATAGGGAATATGTCTACAGAGAGATCTTTCAGAGAGGCTGATGTTACATAACACCAGGTTTAAAAACACTGCCTGGGTCTGTGGAAAGACATATATTTTCCATTTTTAATATTTGGGGGGGAAAAACCACTATTTCATTTTTTTTTTCCCCGTAAAGGCTTATGCCTTGAAATAACAATCATTGTATATTTTGTTCAGTGAAGCTGACAGGTTGGGTCATGTATTGTTTCTTTTTCCTAAGCAATAGCAGAAACCCAAGGACTTCTGTTTGCAGCTTTCATATCTGGGCACTGTGTCAGCAATCCCCTGCCTGCGCAGGTGGAGTAGGGATGAAGAATTATAAAAATGCTTTGTGCCCTCCACTTTTAACATGCCATAATACCGATTGGTGCTTGCCTATCTGGATTTTGGGCAACTGAAGAAAATCTATCATTTCAGGAGCCTTTTGTTAGTGTTTTCTGTTGCACTCAAAGATCCCAAGCTTTTGGTTCCTCTTCACGCAAAATTCTCCTTGTTAGGCAGGAACTTCCTAGAACAACAGGGCTCATCCAAAGTATGAAGCTCTCTGAGGAAAATGCACATTTGAATGCTAAACTAAATAATAAATTCTCCTGTTAACACTATAATTAGACCAGATAGTGAGAGGGATCATGGAAAAAGAACAAAAGTAGGAGTTAGAAGGTCAGACTCGAGGTCATGTGTGCTCACATACTGTAATAAATTTTCAGCCACTGAGTTTTTTAATCAAAACAGACCAGAGACCAAAACCACTCATCTTCATTAATCTTGTGCAACACAAGCATCATGCAGTCCTGCAGCACTTCAGTTGTTGTCTCTGATGAAGGTTGACACAGATCCCAGGAGCATGGAGTAGCTGTCTCAGCTTTGTTTCTGAATAGCTTCTTTCTCATTAGACAAAACTAGGAATGAGGATAATATTAAGTAAACGTGAAAACATAACCTGATAGTTTTATTTACAGACCTCTTGCTGAAAGGAACAGAAATCTGCCCTAGTAATGTGAACATCCCTCTGAACTATAATAAAATCTTGGTGGCTGGTATCATGACACACAGGTCAGCGTTGCTCCTTCACAGCCTCACAGAGGATTAGTGTGGTTTGGTGACCCCCAAGCAGGGCAGGAAGTGTTCAGAGTCTCTTGTGAACAAGGGTAACCAGGAACTGGTGAAAACTAGATTGTTGTTATCAAAATGCATTGCAATGTCATGTTTGAGGATGTTTCTGAGGCATAATTTTACCCTCATAACGCAGTTCATCAGTTAGAGCAAATGGATGTGGCTGTGCTGTGTGTGCAGTAACCAAACACAATCATAAGATAAGTGCGTATACCCCTAGTAGCCTTTTTAGGGGATGGGTGACAGGGTCATGTTGACACTGGTTTTGCTGGAAGTTGGTGGCTTGAAACGGAGGGTCAGCTGTATGCCACATGCTGGCTGGGTTTGCTGAGGATATCATTCAGGGGCTGAGCACAAGCACTTGAGACTTCAAACCCAAAGGAACTTTTTCTGTATTCATGGTTATTGCAAGTGCCATGTTTTGGTTTGGGTACATGCTGGGAAAGGAAAAAGAAACTGTGCCTTGCAAAAGTGGTCTTTTGGATACCTCTCTTTGTCACTAACACTGGCAAGATGACAGAAATCTCTGAGATGCCACAGACATCTTGCTAGCCACTGAGGTTGCAGTTGGCACACTTTCCGTATGGCTGATAGTTTTGCATTGCTTTTCGTTCTCATCTATCTTAGCCTCCAGCAACACTGCTCAGGATAGTAATTCCTAAGTTAAAGGCCTGGATTTCTTTTTTATTTTATTTTTTTTTTCCGTAATAAGTAGAGACAGTATTTGCAGATCTGTTCCCACACTCTAATGCTGTGCTACTTCATGTTTGAATCTAGTCATGATATTTGAGGAGTTGCTGTGTTATTGCTATAATTGTTAAGCAACTGTCTGGGGTATCTGAATGTTGTTTTGTGTGGATGGCTTCTCCGTTAGAATGACCATCAGAAGTGTTGTAGATATGTTTCTCAGCTGCACTAACTTTCAGCAAAGAGGCAGGGCCAGCAGAAAATCCAAACAGAGTTTGTCTAAAGGTTAGAAGAATGGTTTGGCTATTAGGACAGGATTTGGTCTAGTTATCTCTAAATGTGAAAATACCATAATTTTTCTTGTTAAGAGTAAAGGATGATTTAAAGAGTAAAAACTAAACCCTCCCAAAAAACCTTCCAAAAAACAACAACAAAAACCCACCTATGAGAAGCCTGAAGTCATTGTGACTAAAAAAAAAAAAAAAGATAGACAACATTGCTTTAGGCTTTTTGGCTATATAAACAATCCTTCAGACAGTTGAATTCTAAGGGATGTAGTTTTCAGTGAAGCGCATCGGTATCTCTCGTCAGTAAGCATGAGACTGCACCAGGTCATGCTGGTATTTTCAGACCCACTGATGAGCCAGAGTGTCTGGCCCCAACGGAGTTACATCATTGATATTCAGTACAGACAGGGCATGCTGGAGAGATGCGGTCAATCCTGACAGACTTCACAACATAGCAAACTCCAAAGCCTGAACTGTAGCTCTTGAAAGTAGCCTCTCTTCAGATAAGAATGTCCAAGGCTTGCAGATTTTTTAAGGATTGCTTCCACTGCAACATGAAACAGTGGTGTCAAAGCCAGCAAAAGCACAGACTTTAGGTGGCACATATATAAATAGTGAACTCCTACAAAAATCATTGTCTCCAGGCTAAGATGGACTGGTAGTTTTTTTTCAGGTTCATAGCACCAGTGCTAATGTTGTAATAAATCTGTCTGAGCTAATGACCATGGCTATTTGAGGAGTGGCCCATTCATATGAGGTTAGTCATCTCCTCACCACAACACAATTCCAAGGAATATTTACAGAAGAAAGAAAGAGGGGTTTGTGAGTATATTAATATGTTAGTACTTTGGATTATGGCCTGGTTTGGGGAAGCAAACTTAACATCTGTGTGAGGTGTTATTTCTTACTATGCAAAAGTGAGTAAGCAATATTATTGTTCTTTAAAGTCTATAGACCAGATTAAAGCTAGATGAAATTATTGCTGTTAAATTTCCCACAAAATGCAATTTGCAGATGGCAAGGGTGAATTGTCCATGTCCTTTCTGGGGAAAAAGAAGATTAAAAACTCCAGATCTATGTCAAACATATATGCTTGATGAATTGTCTCATGATGTGTCATCTTACCTGAATGATTTTAAAAATTTCAGGCTGTACTTCAGCCTAATGGATCTAGGGAATGGCCCTACCTCAGAACTTAATTGCTAGAATAGTCTCAGAAAATTTTGCTCCAAATCATTCTCAGTATTGTGCAGATCAAATCAGGATAATTTTTGAAGTTATTTTTTTGTGAGAATTTTTAATTCTCAAGGTTCTTAGAATCTGTTGTCTCCTGCAGAGCTTAACCTTGTTCTCCAAGACACTGGACAACTTTTGAAAGGGCTATAAATGAAAATGGAAAAAAAGTAGTCCTCTTCCATGAGAGAGGAGATGAAAGCTATAAAATGTTAATAGTTTGATTTTCTTTGGCATATGGGAGAGAGCTCACACTACAGTAATGTTATAGATAATTGCATTTTTTCTCTTTGTTGCATAGGATTTCTAAATTTTACCTTGAGTTATTTAATAGTAATGAGGAGGATAGGGAAAAGAAATAGGTATCCCAGCTGTGGGTGACTATTTTTCCCTTGATATCTTTCATATCACATGCTTATTAGTGCAGAATTTTGCTTCCTTTAAGCTATTTCTAACATTCTTCCTATAAGTAGATCTAAAACACTGAAATGTGCTGGCTCTTTCAAACATTCATCAGCACGTGCAACCAACTTATTTTGAATTCTGAAGGAACATTAACTCAAGCTAATATCTGAGAGGGAAGTGCCTCATACATCCAGAGCATGAACTGAGAGGGCAGAGGGGCATAAAGGGAAGAAAGAATATTTCAGGCAGGTGAACCAGGGAATAATATACAAGATGAGTGTTTTGTTCCCTGTGAAAAAAAACAAGAGACATGTTTCAATATTCGGGACGGTAAACCTAGGGGTTCAGTTTATAATTTTGTTCTTAAATTATTGAGGCACACAAGTGTAATCTAGAAAAGCATGGTTTGTCTTGTCAGAATTTTATTCTGGATTCCCACCTGTGAAATTGGCTAAATACCTATAGCACACTAAAAGCGTGACAGATTTGTCTTTCTCTTTGCAGTCCTGGGAGGACTTTCCTTAAGCAGCAATTCTGTTGCTGAAGGATAGAAATCCTGGACAAGGACTTTGTTTTACACAAGAATAATCTGTATTTCAACGTTCATTTCTGCCTAAGAAAAATAGGTATTAGATAGGTATGGGGAAAAAAAGCAAAATAGCACATCCACTCATGTGACACATAGTGCTGCTTGTCATCTAACACGTGAAATATGACAGAAGACCTAAAGCATCTTCTAAGCACCTTTCACTTCTGCACCAGCTTCAAAAATTATGTAGTTATTTTAATACATAATTGCTACTGGTCCTGCTGTAGGTTACAAAATGTTGCAGTAGAAACAGCTTGCCTAGCTGTAATATGTGTTTTATGGATTATGATATGTCCCTAACCACTCAGATGAGCTATCTCATGACCTCTCAGGAATGAAGGAGGATTAATTGTGCTTGCCAGATCAGTGAAGTTTTAATACATTTGGCTGCTTTTAGATTTTAAAGAAAGATTTGTCAGCTTATACAAATGGTAAGAAATGTTCTAGAGGATGTAGGTATTGCTGTGGGTCATATGCAGTTTATTCCTTGGAGATGAGAGCTCTGAAATATTCTAGATCTGAAATTCAGTTGTTATCTGAAGATGTGTCCTCTCGTAAGCAGCAGCCTGATGGAAGAAATTACCATCTCTTGAGAAAATCTGGAATATATGTGTAAATGTCAGTATCTTTTATCCACAGAACAGCAACCTTTGCTGCAACTGGTATGAAAAATGTGGAAGGAGACAAGTAAATTATTAATGGGACCTCTTACCTGGAAGGAAGGTAGAAAATTTATTCTTCTAACCGAAAGGTTTTGACAGCCAGTAGGGCCTAAAAACCTGCCTTATGTCGAAGAATGAAATAGTTGAGTTATTAAGGCCTGACTGCTCTTACTCACCTCAACATGAATTGGGAATGCTTTTTTCCTCCTCCTTTGAAATCAAATCGGTAACTGTACCAGGTGTGTGGAAGTACATTATTCTGGTCATATAGTAGGCAAACCTTGCCCTCCCCTGTCACCATCTCACTTGATAAGTGCAGGTGAGTGGGATGCTTCAGGGTCATGGTTCAGTAATTCTTAAATGTTAATGGAAAGATCCTGAGGGATTTTTACTACAATATAAGAGGGAGATGGAGATGGGTAATGTCTTCCAAATGTTCAGAGGCCAAGTTGAAAGAGAGAAAATTTGACTCAAGGTAAAGAATTAATTTCTGTCTTTGAAATTGACAGAAGGTTTTTTGTGAGTTATTTTATGGTAAACCTAAGATTTACTACAAAAGCATGGAAAATAATACCAGAGTTTTGGGATCATCCTGGTCCATGAAGGCTTTAAACAGTTTCAGAGCTTCTAGGCGGTTCACTAAAGTGAATTCTGAAAACTCTAAGCTTATTTATTGCAGTTGTACCACTCATTGACAGTTTCTACTTTCAGTACAACTTTTGCAAAATATGCAGTAACACACTTGCTCCAACTTCAAACTAGTTCTACCTTAATTTTCCATTTTCAAATTCTTTCACCTCTTTCAGAGGGCAAATGAGTGGAATTCTATCTCCCAATGGCCAGGTCTACTGTGGCACTTTGTGTGTGTGGTCCTGGACAGAATGTGTCCTTTTGCATCAAGCACACGGGTTTGGCAGTGATTTTGTGTTGTTGGAAATAACCCTGTATCCACTGAGAGCAGTTCATAGAAGTGCACATTAAACCTGATGTGGCTGTTCTCCTATTTCCAGTTTTCTTTCCTGTAATGGACCACAAGTTCCTTCCTCCTACTTTTCTCTCACTTCCCTGCATAAACCTTCATTTCTGGACCTGTCACTGCTCGGAGCTTTGCCATCCCACATGAGCAGCTTCATCCTCTTTTGCTGGGTGGTTGTTGGGGTTTTTTTGCACAGAGGGAATTTTATAAGAAACAAGGAACTGGAAAAGATACTTAACTTGCCTCGTTCTGCTCCTTTACTTTTAAATAGGGAAGTTGTTATAAGCTATAATTCTTTGAACTTCTTCTTTAAATGTTGGTTGGACTTCAAGCTTCTCATTCAGTTTGGTGCATTTAAATTCAGAGGGAGGGGAAAGGAAGGTGATTTCCTGTATTGCAAAGATGCAAACAGGCTTTGATTTATCAATTAACTTATTTTTTGAATATTCTTTCTACTACTTATTCTTTCTTCATAAAAGCATTTCTTCACGACTGAGAAAATTGTAAAATCCGTTTTATCAGGAATTAAATATGCCAAACCTACAATTTCGAGGGACTGGCTTTCTCACCCTCCTTGCAAAGAAGTTGACTGCAGGTTAACAATGAGGTAACAGTTACAGAATGTGGGAGGGGAAATGAGCATGTTTCTGGAAGGGAGCCTTATAGAGTTAACAACCTCATGTGAAAATCATAGAGGGATTACCAGCTAGGCAAATTTGAGCTGCTGTGTCATGTAGGTGCCACACTGACTGTGGGCAGCTGAAAGAAGCAGAGACCTAGCTATGTGCTGCTTTTGGCCCATTAGGCCGTTCTGATCTGCTCATGCAGAGAAAATAACGTCTAATACTGGTTTGAACCTTCATGCAGACAGTAAACTTAAGTGACAGGAAGCTGTGTGAGATGCCGTCTGAAAGAGGCATTGGGATCCAGTTGCTAGCGCCCTGTAGTGTGACACAGGGAAGCTGTGTCCCATACTCAGCTGAGGTGTTAACCTGTTTTCCCTTCTTTGTCCTCGTTATGCATTTAGACTTTGTGCAGGGAGGTGGGGAGGGACCTGCCTCTTAAAAGAGCATTAGCTTGAAGTTCTGCTAAAATGCGAATGGATGTTATAACCACTATAATGGCACCTGTGTTGATCTACCCACTAATCCTGTCCAGTAAGTTTTCAGCTGGTTCCTGAACCATACCCAGGCAGAGCTGCACACATCCAGCTGCTCTCTCAAATACAGCTCAAATCCCCTTCCTCACTCTCCCAGCCTGCCCTTCTTAAAGAGCCTGTGCCCATCCACTGCAGGGATTTGGTTGTGTGAACCATCTCACTGTGTTTCCATGGTCCCAATGAGGTCATCTCCCTGTAATTGTACATAGTCTTTCTAGCACCTTGTGTTTGTTCCCTATGCTGCCTGCATTGTTGCAGGTGTTTCTGAGAGGGACCTGAACATGCTGAGTCCCCAGTACAGGGCACTGGCATGTGCTGTCTGAGTGTGGGAGAAGCTTTCTGGAAAAACAAGAAAAGGGGAGAGGCAGGCAGTCAGAAATTTTTTTTTTTTTTTTCCTTACGGATGTAAGATAAGACAGCACACCCTTTGTGAAAACTACAATAGACAAATCAATCAAAGCTTCTCCACTTGTATTTAGAACTATGTGAGCAGCAGTGCCTGTGAGGCAGAGATTTGTGTGACACTGCCAAGCATCTTCTGGGGTATGACTTGAAGCTGCCAAGTGGATGGATGGATGCTTCAGTTTTCTGGTGCTGGCATCAGAAGGTTGTGCTTTCAGGGCAGTACAGCTGACCATCTGCTTTTTGAGCTCCTGCTGGTCTGTTAGTAAATGCACTGACAGGTGTGAGATAGAAACATGGAGCTACTGAGTTTCCCTTGCTTCTTTTGCTTTCTTGATGGGGTATCTGTGGGTGGACAAAAGGGGGGAGCAGGTGTTGAAAGAGAGAAATAGAACCTGTATTTGAACCTAATATTTCTTATTTTTTTTTTTTTTTTTTCCAAACTCTTAAATTTCTTTTTCGACTACTTCCCAAAAAACCCAGAATCTTTCACAGTACATGTTTAAGGTGTTTGTTTCCTTGTACTAATTACAGACCTGTAATCCGACAGATAGGCATTCTCGTCTTCAGTCTTTGCAACTTAGAGGACATGGTTTGTAGCGTGATGCTCTGAAGCAGAAAAAGACTTGAAGAGGAAATGTGAGATATTTATGTGAGGGAGAATGCATGCTGGGGCATGAGGTAAGCATGGCCGGTGTACTGTACTGATTTTATCAGGTTTGGTTATTGTACTATACAAGGTGTATGAGATTCTGATCATGATTAAGGCAATATAAAAGATATCTCCCTTCATGAAGGTGTAGTTCATATCAGAATGGACTTCTTTTTTATTCATATGCAGACTTCAGTAATACAGAAGAGGGAAGGAGGGAAGACTACTGTTTCATGGGACCGTTGTGTTGTATCATTGGGCAGCCAGAGCAAAGAAAATGCTCTGACTCACTACCAGTTTGTGTTGAAATGGAAAATATGATGCAGCAGGCAACTATAGCAGAAAGGTATGAATGGTTCAGTACACGGAGTACTGGTACGATTACAAGGGTTCATAGCGCAATGAAATGGGGAGTTCAGTAATTCAGTGGCCAGCGAAATACTGGAGCAGATAAGACATTCAGAAAAGCTGGGAAGAGAGCCTGAGGGCAACCACTTCCCATGCTGTTTGCCTTCAGCTGGCAAGGACAGCAGTCTGCTATGAAGCTTGTCATCTTCTGATGCACTGCAGAAGTAGCTGTGGTAGAACTGATCAAGGACAGAACTAACTTTCCAGCCTTGCACGCTCCACACAAACATGTGTACATAGGTGTTGATGACATAAATACTGTCCTCGTAGTGGTTATGCGTTTTCCTTCCTCCAGCTGGTCTGTAGGCCACATAATGGCAGTGCTTTCTCTTCAGCAGAGATTTGAGATGGTGTCAGAAGGGGAGAGTAGTGGGGAAGAAATCTGGGAAAGCATTTGGCAGCTGCACATGGTGAGAAATGCTGTTTCCTGTGAGCTTTTGATGTTCAGTATTGCCAGATATCCCATACAATATGCAAACATGGTGTACTGACATGGTAGGGCTTGAGGCCAGGATCTGTAGGCCCAGGCTCTAAGGTAACACTGGTGATATTGATAAATATTGATTAATTTGGGGTAAATGGGCACTGAAAGAAGCTGCTTCCCAGAACGCGGCAGTATGGGTGGAGAAAAAGAACTTAAATCTGAGACTGTTTCTGTGTTGCTAGTGTTTCTTTTCTCCTGTAATCGCTGTCTCTAACCTTACATAGCTAGAGAGTACTGCTTTGTACTTTTAGGAGGAAAGTATCTAGTTTTATACCATTTTCTATGTAGCAGTGCACAAAATGGTTGATGTGCAGTGGTGTTTGCCTAAGGCCACACAGCCAAATTCCCCACTGGTTGCTAACAGGAAAGTTTTGTCCTTCAATAGCTACACAGTAGTACTTCTGTTTTAACAGCGTTGGAGCACCTTGCCATCAGTTGCCAGTTGCCTGGTGGACCAAGTGCATTCCTGTAAAGCAGGGCTACTTTCCCAGATGACCTGCTGTTTGAAGTGCCCATTAATTGCAGGTAATTTGAAATGCTACAAGATTACTTGCTTTTCACAGTTCAATAGGCTGTAGATTCATCTAAAATGAAAGAAGAGTACTTGCTGTAGTTATAGCTAAGAAACAGCAAGTTTTCTCCAGAGTCTTTGCTGAGCCCGTGTCTAGGGTGGGTAGGGGGAGCAAACTGCTCTTCTGTGCCCCACTTCTGTGTGATCAAGTCTCCTAGGAGAGAGACAGCAACATATGAATGTGCCAGCTGACGGAAATAATCAACATACAATCCACAAAACCTGTTCTACCCTAAGGTAAAACAAATTTTGCTTTTGCATAGATTTCTTCTCTGCTGACTCTAGCGGTGCTGTTCCTGAAGTGTTCTAGGAGTTTCAAAGGCTCTGACCCTGCAGGAGCTGCCAGTGTTTTGAGAGCTTTTGCCATAAATGAAGGCAAAAGTTTTGGATTTCTTCTGATGTTGACTCAGAATCTCTGCTTGCAAATGCACTTACCCTTCCTCACATAATATTATTGGGGCAGATAGTCCAATTACATCAATTTTGAATGTTCAAACAATAACTTGCCTGTTGACAGAACTGGAGACTATTTCATGTGCCATCACATCATTTTTCTGTTAACCTTTGACAAGTTGTTTTGACCAATATTTTCATGATTGGTTGATAATTTGTGTTTTAACTTCTGATTTTCACCACTTGGGACATGGCAAACCTGACTTTATGTTGCTAAGCCTCTGACAAAACAGAGCTGTGAGTACTTAGCACCTAGGAAAAACTATGAACCTGGTCTTAAGAATTATAACTATCTGCACTGGTGACCCACTGGAAAACTCTGACCTAGGACAACAGATGGTAAGACAAGCATAAGAGTATATGAATTTTCAATTCGTGATGTAGATACCTGGATGGCAATGGCACCTAAACAGGATGTTTACTAGAGAAAATCTAGATGGGACTGTAAAAATTAAAATGGGAATGAAAAACTTTGAGAAACCTAGTATCATAGACTAATTTCTACCAGGTTGAACCCCCCCTAGTTATTTGTGGAAGCAACTGCACTTTAAATGCTGGTATTTATTTTTCTGGTCCTGTCAGGAAGGAGCTGCAACTTGCAGATACGCAGTCTCTCTAGTGAGAGACATGACTGCACCTTTCCAGTATCAGCTGATAAGCTTAGCGCTGATATCTGTGCGACAACAAAACCACAGTGTGCTTCTGTATTCCTTGTGTGATCTCTGTGCTGTTTCTGTGTTGTATCATTGTGTAGTGAATACACTGGGTATGCTGTAATTCAGGCTGTGGGCTTCAGAAATTACAATCAGACAAGTAAACAGAGCATAACAACTATGATCATCAATTCAAAACAGCTTGATTGGACCAGTGTCTTCCCATCAAAAGGGGAAAAAAACCTCAACCCCTGAACAAAGAGCTTTTTTACTGATGGCTTTGTGTCTTCCATGAGCTGATGATGTGTTTAATGTTATTGCTTGTTTTCTGAGTCCTTCCTACCATTTCTGATTTTACTGCTATTATCTGTCTGCTGCCATCATGATAGTATTAGAAACAAGATGTAGCAACATCTGTAATTAGGGTTGTCTACACATTTTCCTTCTATTTTCCATTTGACTCATGTTCCTAGCTTTCTAAATCTTTCAGTTTCCAAGTTGAGATAATCAAGGCCAGTCATTTCAGAGAGCAGGAGTGTTGTTTGTCCATTTAACAAAGAAAGATTTGGACCTTCAGAGCAGATATATAAGAACAGCAGGGCTGAAAATTGAAATTTGGCAGCTGGAGCATACTCATAGGGTAGAATTCTTAGAAAAAATCTGAGCCTTCTTTCAAGAAAGGTACTAACAATGTAAGGACCTTTACCAGCCAGCCATTGGAAAATGCTGGCCTTGAAAGACACATTAGATTATGCAGTTTTTTAACTAGTCATAGTTTAATGTCAGTGGAAGTGCTGAATAGTCATAAAAAATACATGTATTGCCTTCCCTGGATGAATGACAAGAGAATGAATCATGGAAGTGACAGGGAGATACCCAACTTTAGTGTGACTCAAGAAAGGGTGGGCATGTTTAACTCCTGAAAGCCAGTGCTCTGAGGACAAGGTAAGACATGCAGGCACCCTTTAGCTGCCAGTGCCTGCAGCCCAGCCTGAAGGCTGACCACATCCACATGCTACAGGGAAGCACCCACTGGTGCTTCCACCCATGGGCTGGCCACCCAGCTGCCGCAGCAGTAGCATCTGGCAGAAAGGAGTGGTGCTGCTGGAGCCCAGGGCATGTATGAAGCTTAGGAGCATCTGGGGAAAAGTGATAGGAGAGAGAGAGATTTAACTTTTAAATACTGGCCAGTATGTACCTAGTGGGTTAGCTAAGCTGATCTAAGCTAACCTGTGTCTTTGTAAGCTTGTCTCAAAGAGGTTTTCTGCAGTCAGTTCCATGCTAGACCTCACCAAGCTGGGTTGCTACACATGGGTGTTTGCTACCATGTTTGTTACCTAAAGTTAGAGCTTTTTTGCATAAAATGTTTGCTGAGGTCCTTAAAAGCATCCTCCTCATGTCTTCTTTTGAGGAGTAAATTCTCTTCTGCTCTGCTTCTGTCTAGCCCAGTATGATACCAGAGAGTGTTGTGTGTGCTTCATTTTAGACGTTGATTTTTAGATATGTGCGACTGGCAATTTGTGAGTTAATTGGTGATGTCTGTGTGCTGTAATTAATCTAATTATATGTTTGATTATATTAATTACACTTTTGTCCTGGACAGCAGCTGTTTCATCATTTGCCTTCAGGCTCCTCCTTGGGGTCATTCTGAAACTTGCTGTTTTGGGTTGGCAGAGTTGAGTAGTGTGCCGACTTTTTTCCCCTTAATCTTAAACTTTCTTTTATTATAACCCTATTGTAAAACCTTCAATATCATTGATCAACGTCTATACTGCTGTTCTTTGGAAGCTCTTGAAAATGTGAGTCTTCTCCAAGGTGGTGGGAGAGAGCCTTTTGCACCAGTTTATACTAATTTGCCTTTTGGCGCATATATGCATATTGTGGTATGTTTCTGGATGCTGTGCTGGATGCACAGACCCTGACAGAAAAACTAAGTCCTGCTTTGCTGCTGTAGTTGGTTCTTTTTCCCTTTTTTTTTTTTTTTCTCTCTCTCCTAGTACAGTTAGCTGGTTTGTATCACAGCTTGTTTTGGAGAGCTGTTGACTTGTAAAGGGGCAGGATTTGGGAGCTGAGCTGTAATGAACTCTAGAATCAGCCTTGGCAGAACCAGCAGTGGCATGATAGGAAAGTGAAAGTACTGTTTCTGAGCATTATGAGATATTCCTGTCTTTGGTAGCCATATTGAAATGAGCAGAGAATTTTGGTGTTTCTGGTGTTTGAAGGTCTGCAGAGGTCTAGTACAAATCATTAAGGATGTGGATTTTCAGTGGAAAACACTTTTAAATTTTAGTGCAAGGTAGAAAAGAAATGTTGCGTGTTTGACTTTGTGGAAGTAGATAATGGCAGAGACTCACTGGCTAAATCTTGCACTTGTCAATTCTGGTTGCATCTTCTTTATTTTCTGCACAGAGATATTGCAGTGGCTATTAATTTGCATTGCAGAAGAGTCAGTGTAGTGGTTCAGCGTTTGTGAGCTGAGGGGTGCCTGGCTGGTGGTCTTCTTGAACTACCTATGAAGGAGAGGAGGACTTGATTGGTGAAGATACTCCTTTCCTTCTCCACATGTCGCATTGTCTGGTAGTTTCTCTGTGTGAAAGCTTCAGCCCTTGGGATGACTTTAGACCAGGCAACAGTGATTCCAACACACTGGAAGTATTGGGCTGTTGAATGGGAGCTTGCAGATCGACTGTATGATTTATGGCATGGTAGTTTGTATTAGTTCTTGAACTGAGTAGCCTTCATCAAGGGTACTTCGGCAGTTACTTAGAGGGCTAAGGAGGTGTGGACGTGGAGAGGTGGTACTAGTTTTAGAAATTAGATGTGTGCAAAGCCAATATAAAAGGTTTGTGGCTAGAAACTGAACGTCAGAGATGGTAGCTAGGTTCAGCTCAGCTAAGCATCTGTAATTCAGCCACACTTGGGTCTTCTCACAGCAATTCATTGAACATACAGCTGGGAAGGAATGTTGGGCCAGATTGTGGCTTTTTTGAAAGCAAGGAGAAGTGTAGGTCTTCTGTATGGATTGTTAGCTGACAGAAAGCAATGAAGAAATGGATGCTTTAGCAAGAAAAGACTGTAACTCTGGTGGAGTGAGTCCTATGGCAACATTGATGCTGTTGCTAGACATTTTCAGAATCACTCAGATATTTTAAATTTGAGTACTTAAGCACTTACTTAGGACTAGTTTGTCCACAGCCTTGTAGCAATTGTAATAATTTATATGCCTATAAAAATTTCCATGCGGATTTTGTAGTATGTTTTCATCCAGTCTGTGCAGAATGGTCTAAGTGTGTGTAAATGCAGTGAAAAGGGAAACTGGGCAGTTCCATGCAAGTATATGTTATGTGGAAACACAGACTTTCATGATGCTGCACTGCTAGCTTAGTTTTTACTGTTCAGGGAATGAGCAGAAGGAACGAATGCAGAAGCTGTGTTGTCTTAATGGTGGATTTTTGGAATTGGTGACACACACACAGAGGAATTTAGCTTTCTGTGTGTGTGTAAAACAAATATTTCTACTTGCTGAATACTTCAATTTGCCCCTGTTTGGGGGTTCTGGTCTTTTGGGGCACTCAGAAACCCGATGTCATTTGGCTAGTCTGAGCTGAAGGTGCTCTACCACTTGAAGTATCAAGCCTCAGGTTAGAAAGATTGCTTTTCAGAACTGAGAAGCATTTTAAATTGATGGCACTTTTACAGTGAATACCTTTCCAGAAGACTGAACAGCAGCAAGCCTACAGAAGCCAATTCTTTTATACATTGCCTTATCCCTTGTGATTGCTGTGACAATTAAATAACTTCAGAGTAGAAAAAGTTTGAATGGCATTTGCCTTGAGCATTCTTGTGCAGTGCTTTTTTAATGAGCTCCCACACTTCCAGCTTGCAACTTCTAGTATTTAAAGCTTTCATTCTTATTGTAATGTTGATGAAGTAGGTTGTTTTTAAAATGCTTTTATTAGCAGTTGTCCTTTTTGTGTATAAAACCATGGTTTAAGGCAAGTAAATATTTTATATTCATTACAACTTAATTCTGTTCTAACTTTAATCTATCTGGAGATAGGTCTATCAGTAGAAGGGTAGTATAATACTGGAAGGAAAAAACCCCTAATAATGAACACTCAAAGATTTAGAAGTATTTTTTTAAACAGTTAACAAAATATTTATAAATTTTCATGAAACTGCTGTGAAAACACTTTCCCACTTTCACACTGCTGTTGGAAACACTAAAGGACATTGCTCTTTTTCTACAGCTGAGGAAGAGGAGACTTGTATGCAAGTGCCAGCAGAGGGAGTCAGGACTGGGCTTTAATTGCTGGAGATTTTCAGATCAGAGGGTCGTCATCTGGGAGGGGAAACATTCTTAATGTGTGGTGTGAAGTATAAAAAGACTTTTGTTAAGAACCTTCTATGATTCTTCTAACTTCTGTGTGATGGATATATGTGTTTTCTCCCTCCTGCACTTGGATTAGAAACATGAAAACACAGTCCTGAATATTCTGGTTTGGGAATCTCAATGGTGATTCCAGTAAAAAATGCTTTACTGAGCCATTTCCTTTTTTCCTGTGCCTTTCTCAGACCACACTAATGTGAAACATGGAATGGGGTAGTGTTTAGAAGTGTCCAAGTTTTCACATCTCTACTTTGTCAGTGGTAGAAAAATAATGTCAAATAGGAAAGGCTCTTAGCAAAATAGAGCTCCAGAGCTGGGGAGGAAAAATGGTTCAAGATGTTGGCAGCATGCTCAGAAGAACCAGTATCTCCTCTCTTTTCAGCTGTGTAGTAATGATCTCTAGATGGATGGATGCTGTCCCTGATGACACAGTGATGAGAACTTGGACAAGTGAAAATACCATGAAGAGATTTGTGGATGTGCAGAAACTCTTGAGGGTCTTCTCTGTCAGTCTGCAGAGTAGCACAAAGGACTTTATCCCTCCCTTTCACACCCTGCTTGTTGCAACCTGTTTACTTATGCTTTATATGAAGGATACTTTAGGACCCAACATTTTTGTTCTCTTTAGTGCCCTCTGCAATAATCTTTCTGGATTTGTTGTCTAGTCCCCTTGGTTTGTTCTAAAGTGTTTATTCTTTCATCTTTCTGGCTTACTGCCTAAGCTTTCAGCATTGAAAAATTGGAGAAAAGTAAACAAAAATCATAGAGTATTTGCTTTAAGATATAAAAAAATAAGCAATTTATTTTCATTAGCCTCTAGCAAAGACAACATTTGCACCATACTATTTGTTATTGGAGGCACTGTGTTTCTCTGGTCTGACTCGCACAGTCTAAAGTGTCTTATACTGCCGTCACAAAGCTGACCCTCTTTAAACAAAGCTTTTAGGGATGCTTGTTAGCCACAGCTCAGCCTGCTACTGCTGCATTTCACTTACTGATCTCACTGAATGTAGTCCTACCTAACTCAAATGGTTTCTTCATTAAGCAGGCTTTTGGTACGGTTTTTTTTCCCGGAGAAATGGCGATTCACCTGGAGACAAAGTTTCTGTTTTCTCCTGCGAGCTGGCTACCAAACATTCAGAGAGAATCAGTGGTTCTCTATTCTGGAAGCTGCAGAAGGTTCTGGATACAGAAAATGGATGTTATGGCTTGCAAAGGAAATAAGCTGCTAGGCAAAGGACAAAGCAAAAGGTGAAAAAAAACTCCTGCTGCTTATCTCATCAGTGCTGAAAAGTACCACAGGTACAGTGCGGGAGCCAGTGGGGGGTGGTGCCTAGAGGTGAGGACTTGAGTTGGCAGGTTTGGGCTGAGTTCCCAGCTGTGTCACACACTCTCCTGTGTGACCTTATGCAAACTGATCCATGTCTCTGCTTTGCCTGCCTTGCCTCTGTAAGTCTTCACATCTTACTAGTACAGAATGTCTTTTACTGTGCTCTGTACATAGCAGACCACTGTGTAGTTATTCCCTCCCTCTGCAGTGCTACTGAAGCGTCTCTTTTTGACTCGGAGGGTGTTGGTATCAGTAAAGGCAAGCCTGTAAAGAAAAGTGAACATTTAAACTCTTTCTGTATTTTTCAGCAGTTCAGCTGTCTTCTGCTGCTTTGTTTTGCATGTTCCTAACCTCACCTACATTCCTCAATGAAGTGCTGGGGCCTGGGCTGTGGGGCCCAAGTTGGAGTTGACCTGTGGAAGAGTCACAACCTAGCAGTGTGTTTTATTCTCCAGTTGGCTCCAGACCCCAGAGGCAGAGCCTGGCCCACCTGTGTGCGGCCCCGCCTTCCCCCAGGTGATTGTGGTTGGGGTGTGGGCGAGGCCAGGACTACATCAACCAGGAACCGATCAGTCTGTAGAGAGTTTCTGTTAGATCTAGTTGGAACTGATTGCAGTCTGCTGAGCTCTCTCTTGGTGATGTGTTCCCCCTTGGCTCTTGCGGTGGCTGATTCAAGACAGAAAAGAGCAAAAAGATGAAGAATATGTACAATATGAAGGTATGCTGAGGTGGTGTTGCTGAGTTCAGTGTTCGCCTCTGGATGAAGAGAATTAGCAGTACAAAATTGGTGGTTGGCAGAATGAAGTAGAAGCACAAAACTGGCGTAGTCGGCAGGATTGTTTCAAGAAGGAGAGAGCTAGCAAAATACTCTTCTGCTCCTCCATCCCCCCCCTCTTACTTATTTAGGTTTGCATCCATGTCCCTCCCTTCCTCCAGCCTGTGAAGACTCCCTGTTATTTTGACCATCTAATTCAAC
The DNA here is from genome assembly GCA_033124195.1 of Coracias cyanogaster. NCBI lineage: Eukaryota > Metazoa > Chordata > Aves > Coraciiformes > Coraciidae > Coracias > Coracias cyanogaster. The sequence goes on along the minus strand of JAVSBS010006997.1, from coordinate 48,696 downwards.
TTTGATTCCTTCTTAGTCATTAGACTTCTCTGTTGAGACCAAGAAAGTCTGGCGGCCTCTTTGATGGGTGTGCTAAGACGTTGATTTAAATTTTGTAGCCTCTGTGATGCAGAGAGACTGTTAAATCACAGCTCCCATGACAGGTTTCTGAAAGGCTGGAAGAAGACAGAGTATTCAATAGCAAATTTGAAGAGATGGGAGAAAACAGGATGGCAGAACTTCTGGAAGGAAGCATGAAGAGTAGTTCTGGACCAGGTAGATGACAATAATTTGACAGGGGGAAATGGTTTAAAGAAGTGTGTGTGTAATGGTTTAAAGAAGAGAGTGTGTGTGTGTGTGTGTGTATGTAGATGGAGCAAGGCAGGATGGATGGTTTTCCATTAGAGGGACATTCGTCAGAGGGAGCTGAAACCGCGGTGACCAGATCCTGAATGTTCAACATCAGGAGTGATATTTAGGGACGGCTTCAAGAGATGCTTATCCAGAAAATCTGGCTGTGTGGTTTGTAGGTAAACTCTCTTATTTAAAAAAACAAACAACAAACCTAAAAAAACCTAGCCTCAACACTGAGCCTGTGTACCATTCAAAGCATGTGAAGTGGCCTTGACAGAAAAATATTTTAATGGCCTGGTGCTCTTGTGCTGATTGATTACAGCAACAGATCAAAGATAAGTATTCTGTCAAGAATCATTAATATCTTTCAGCTGGTAGTAGCTATATAATATCAAAAATTCAAGCTGTTGAAAAGCATTCTATCCTTGCCTTGTTTCAAACATCAGTAAATGAATATTCATGGTAGCACACACAGCTTACAAAAAAAAAAGCTCACGTAGCTTCTAAAAGATGAGCGTGCAGGTTATTACCACACTTTAAGTGCTGAAATGCATTTTTACTTCTTTATAATTTGATAGCTTCAATGACTGTAACTGACATGGAATATATTTATAACAATTGTTTGTCCAACTCCTACTATTAGTCTCCAGTTGCTGTATGAGCTCTAAGATCTTGTTACCTCCATCAATGAGAGGAAGAATTTAAGATCTGGTAGATGCTACTTAGATGATGCTGTATGTGGCAGAGAATTACAGAAGGCATGTTTTTCAGTGCTTAAACAAGGGAAAGACCTGTGATAACTACTAAAACTCTTCTGGAAGTCTTCTAATGTTGTGAAAGTTATCCCTGATCTGAAAGAATTTTCAGGGAATGCTTCCTTAATGATTGCTGCAGAGTTAAGCTAGATCTAGTGTTGTGTCAGCAGAGAGTGGGGATCTGAATTGTCAAGTCTTTTCATTTTGGAATCCAAAGATCAGGATTTAGGCTCGGGAGGAGCCAGTGTTGTCACATTATGCACCTGTATTACAGTGATGAACAGTTTTCTCTGAGCTTTGACTCCTGATGATGTGCTAAGGCTAGCTTAAACTGAGATTCTGTCTACTTTCACCAAGTGCTACCATCACGTTATATCTCTGTGGTTGCTAAGACTTCATTGATGCACATATGTGAAATAATTTCAACCAACCTTGGGAATTACCTTTTTCCTAGGATTTTTTGGGAGTTCTAGGGTAGTAAGTGTTCCCCACCTGCTGGGGCTGGCCAAGTAAAGCTTCCTGGAGCATGCAAGCCAGAAAATGCATTATTCTGTGGAGAGGTGAGAGCAGAGACGTCTGTGTTTATGGCCAGGGATATCTGTATCTCCTACTCAAACCAGTTAACTTCATGGTTAAAAGTCTCCAAGGATATGGAAAGGTTGGGTTCATATCCCTGCTGTAGCTATGGAGACTGGAACAGGCCTAACAGTAAAAACTTTTCTTTTCACCTTTCTCTCAAAATACCCAGTCACATTTAGGTGAAGGTGCTCTACAGGAAAATGGGAGATCTGAGTTCAGGTCTCTACTCCTTCACTGAGATCTAAATGCAAGCCTGTCATATCCCACATGTGCATTGATTATACGGGAGTATAGTTGCAGTCTTCCCTAAATCATTCTTCCCTAAGCAAGGAAAACCGTTGTGTACCTAACTACTGGATGAGATTTGTAGCTGCAAATTATTGACAGAGATAGTTAATTACCTTTGAGAGTCCTCTGTACTATCTGCTGGTCAGCTTCAGCTTATTAGCATCTGCAAATGCCATTCCTGTGTGCCTCACTGGTTCAGACAGTGCACAGGTAAAAAGAGACCTCTAAAAAGGTCCCAATGGGAATATTAGTACATCATTGATTTGTATATGTGAAAATTTATTTGCGTTCTGTGCTGGCTTGCTAACAAACTCACCAAAGCACAAAACGCAGCTACCTGACATTTTTTAGATGTCAGATGATTTCTCTGTAATGTTCACATTTAAAAGAAAGTAGGCAGTATCCCTTATGCAATGACATCTACTCCTGAATATAATGATCTGTCTTTTTTAGAAGTTAGGTGTGGAACTACCAGCTGTGTGCGTGCTTAGCTTCACTGCTGCTTTTATTCCTGCTGAGTTCTGATAAAACAACAGAGTCAGCCTGGAAGAAAGCATCTTCAAGACTGAAGCCATAGGAACACTAACAATTGCCCACTTTGGAAAGTCAGGCTAGAACCCTCTTCACCACTCCAGAGAAAAGTATTCTTCTCACACGCGGTCATCCATGGTTTCTCATTAAAAACCCAAACAGTTGTTTTGATTACTTTTTGGTAAGCCATATGCATCATCACTAACCTGTCATTTCACTTGTCAGTAAAGCAGGCCCCCTAGAGAGGCAGCTGCCTATGAGCTTTTCCCATTTCACATTCCTGTAGATACTGTATGCACATACTGATTCTGGTCCACAAGCACATTTGTGATTAGTGTGTAGGAGGAGTGTGACTCAGACCGAGTCATTCCAGTGACAGTTATTCTTTAACCACCTCAAATTAGACTTCATCTTTATCTCAGACCTCATTGGTTTACTCAAGAGTACTGAAGTTTTAAATTTTATTTATGTTATAAACACTACTAAATATTTGTACCTATTTATTGACACCAGAAGAGGGAAGCTATCGGGCCAGTTTGTCTTTAGGTTTGTTTGGAAGGAGTTTGAAAACCCTGTGTGGAATATAGTCACATAACTTGGTTGTACTTGTTACACCCAGAAGTAATAGATGTACGTGTGCAAGATGGGATCGGCAGGTCACTCTCGTCAGCTGAAGAGCATCTTGCAGTCTTTCTGTGCTCATTGAAGTAACAACAGCCCGGAAGCCTAGCTTACTAAGGTCACTGCCTCAGAAGCTTCAGAGTAAGCTGCAGAGAAGCAAATTAGTCAGGTACAGTTCAGTTAAGTGCAATAGCTTTAGGGGCTTAATTTCACAGTAAAGCTGATCGGAACTCAGAATTAATTGTTGTCTTTAACTTTGGTATCCATTCATCCTGTCAGGTGCAGCCATGCTCTTAACTCTATCTGGCTGGCCTGTCAAGGGAGCAGGCTCGGCAGCTCCGCAGTGATTAACACAAACCTCTCTGTGCAGCCAATGGAGAGACCGCTGGTTGTTTTGAAGTGTGGCTGCTTGGAGCAAAGTTGGCTTGGAGGATGCTAGTGGGTGTAAGCTAGGTGAGCTACAAAAGACCCAGGCTTCATCTTAAATTACACACTTTCTGTTGTTTCAAGGGTTTTGTTTAACTAATTTCTGGTTTGGGGACAACACAGTTAATCCAGAGAAGTTACTTTTCTCTGGAATCTGCGGGACAATGGATGTGCAATTTTTACATCAGCTGGCTGGGTGAGGCCAGCACGCTACCACCCACCACCAGTTCACTTCACAATGAAACCATAGTACTTCCATCCCACTCTGCTTTTATATTGGGATAATTTATAAGCATTAAAATTTTACCTTTTCTTTTGTTCTCAGAGAAGACAAAGCCTAAAACAAGATGGTGATGTACTCACTACATAGTCAGCAAAAGCTTTTGTAAGTCAGCGGGTGAAAGGTAGGGGTCAAAGAGGGCTCCTTTATCTCAGTATTTCTCCTGTGTCCTTAACTTTAATCACAGGCATACATGCTCCCACCTGTGGGGCAGTGTTTAAAGCCTGTGGGCTGGATTGTGAAAAGCATCACAGAAATCATAAAGGAAATGGGGTAAACAGAGGAACCATAAAAAACCTACATATCAGCAGTTTCACATGAAAAGAGAACAACTTTTCCTTTTTATTCACTTCTTTAATATTTTCCTGGTTTTTGTTTGGGTTTTTTGTTGGTTTTTTTTTTTAATACGTAGCTATATTTTTTGAAAATGAGAGTTTGCTTCTAACTGGGGATATCCATTTCAGGTGAAGATTGATAAAAACAGCTTTCAAAGCAAAAGCCTTCATATTGGTGCAAGTCAGTAAAAACCTAGAAGCAGTATCTGGAGATTTAATTTTAACCAAGTAATTGAAAAGGGCCATGCATTACCCTGTATAAATTGTAGAAGAAAAATGATGCCCTTAAATGGTTCAGTCGTCATTTAAATGGTGATCTGTTCATTAGTGCTGGGAAACGAAATGGAAATCCATTTCAATTTTCTAGACAATTTAAATTTTATTGTCCATAAAATTCTACAAAACAGTAAAATAGTGTCCTTTCTTGCAAATTGCAGAGGATTTAATCAGATTTTACCATTTAAATAATTCTCGTCATGGTTAAAACCTGCTACTGAATACATTGAGCTGAAGTCGTCCCTTGTTGATAGAAGTGTCCCACTGGTGAGTCTGGCCTTGTATGTTTGGAATACAGATGGTTTTTGCAGCTGTAATCTGTTTGTACAGTTAGTTTCCTCTTGATAATCAAATAGGCTTAGTCTAGAGCAAGGCTTAGCATTCACTGAAGTACACATGCTTGAAACAGAGCATCATCAAGATCTCTGTTCCCTTGCAAATCTTCCTGGCTGTTGCTCTTGCTCTCTCATATTGTTGCATTTTGACTGAAAATTTGATTCTTCAAAGGAGCTTTCTGTGGACTCATTGATTAAACTGTAAGGGTTCTTTGAAAGTCTTTTTGGTTTCAAGGGCTAAAGGTGTAATTAATTACTAGGCATTGCTGTGTTTGCAGTTAGTCGTGGCTATCTGGCAGGTTTAAGAATTTACCTATAAGTTGAGGCAGAACGTATTACCTTCACATATTGTTTGTGATGCCCCTTTGGATGTAAAATGATGTTATCCCATTGGGATTAATCAGTCAGTGGAAGTACAGGGCCTTGCAGAAATATTGATGTCTTCAGATAATTTAAGTGAGAAGAGTCAGGTGAACTTGTTAGCCTGCAAGTGCTGTTTGTTTATAGAAAAAGAACATGCAGCCCTGGTTCCCTGAAGGTGAGAGAAGCTCGTGGCTTAGGGATTTCAAAGTCTACCAGCTTGAAGTCTTTCTGTATCCAGGATGCTCTTCTCTTTAATTCCTTTCAGTGTCATGGTTGCGTGGTCTTTTGTTGGCTTCACTTTACAGCACAAACATAATGTACAATCAGACTCTTATTCCTTAATTTTGCAACCAAGAGCTTTCTTGCAGGGCTGAAGCTGAGGCTTCTTTTATTGGTTTTTATTCACTTTGGCTTTGTTTGCTCCTCTGATTGGTTTTGGTCTGTGTGTTTTCCCATGCTGTTTATCTCATCCCAAACATGCTGAAGGCAAAATAAAACCCATTAAAGAGATTTGTGCTGTTGATGGTGCCCAGGCTTGTGAAATTCTGGTGAGCCGAAACACTTGTGATTGCTGCTACCAGCTGTGTGGGCACTACCAGATCAAATCAAAATAAAAACTTCAGTTTTGAAGTGTCTTTAGGGATGCTGGAATTCAGCACCTTTGGAAGGTTTGCTTTTTTAACAACACTTAACTCTCCTCTTCCATATTAAACCTTAAACTGGCAAAATGTAAGTGCTTTCAAGTCCCTGAGGTAACAGGAGGCTCACAGAATCATAGAATGTTTTGGGTTGAACGGGACCTTAAAGATATCCAGTTCCAACTCCCCTGCCATAGGCAGGGAAACCTCCCACTAGACCAAGTTATGCAAGACCCCATCCAACCTGGTCTTGGACACGTCCAGTGATGGAGTATCCAGGGTTTCCCTGGGCAACCTGTTCCAGTATCTCACCACCCTCACAGTGATGAACTTCTTCGTTAAATCTAGTCTAAATCTGCCCTCTTCCAGTTTGAACCCATTACCTCCCCTCCTATTGGTACAAGCCCTTGTAAAAAGTCCCTCCCCAGCTTTCTTGCAGGCCCCCTTCACATACTGAAAGGCTGCAATAAGGTCTCGCCAGAGCCTTCTCTTCTCCAGGCTGAACATCCCAACTCTCTCAGCCTGTCCTCGTAGGAGAGATGTTTCATCCCTCCGATCATCTTCTTGTCCTTCCTCTGGACCTGCTCCAACAGGTCCGTGTCCTTCTGTTGGGGGCTCCAGAGCTGGACACAGTACTCCAGACGGGGGTCTCATGAGAGCAGAGTAGAGGGGGGAGAATCACTTCCCACGACCTGCTGGCCATGCTTTTTCTGAAGCAGCCCAGGACATGGTTGGCTTTCTGGGCTGCACTTGCACATTGCTGGCTCATGTTGAGCCTTTCATCAACCAGAACTCTCAAGTCTTTCTCCTTAGGACTACAGGTTATTCACCTGTTCACCTGTGAGTCTGCCTGCCTGTATTTTGTAGAGTTAGGAAGGGGTGACAAGAGAAGCAGTGGGAGCTGTTTATGGTGTTTATTCCATAGCTGTTCTTAACTCTTCCCTTTCTGCCCTTACGCATTGCAGACAGCCTATTTTAAGGTGCACAGATGTTTCTACTGCTCTAGTCCTTGGTAGTTGCTTAAGTGGTTTCTTAGAGCAGCTGTTCCCTTGTTTATGTCTCTGGCTTTCATTTCATTGCAGTTCTTGTTTTTTCTTTTTGGTGATGGGAAGAAGGGGGGGGAAAATCATGTCTCTGATGCATTGTTGTCTAGCCCTTATCAACAGTGTCCTTGCTGGAGGCCTATTCTTCTGCAGGGAAGACATTTCTACTTCAGCTAGAGCCCAGTGTGGGCCTTCTATGTCCCATATGTCATGAGCAGGGTAATTTTAGCAAATGTGAAGATGAGTGTGAGAGGATTTGCTGTAGGATTGGACTAAGAGTTTAATAACATTTGCCTGTGGTCTCTGTCTCTCTTCTTTCATCGTAGAAGTCAAGTAGTTCTGCCATGTAGCTTGATGCTTATGTCCCTCATGGCCTATTCAGGCTTTTTGCTTTGCTCTTTGCCATTTAATTGATTTTCAGACTTGCTCAATTGATGGTAGTGTGACAGTTCTTTGATCTTTGCCATTGTTACTGCCTTGCTTTTTCTTGTGGGGTACCTAAGCTGAAGTGCAAATTACAAGCTGGTGGAGCAAAAGAGGAGAGAGGTGAAACAGTGTATCTGTTCAGTTCAGGAGAGTGGAGAGCCATGGGAAGAGCAGGTTCTAACACTCACTGGAACAGCATGGGGGAGAGCTCTTCTGGGAATTTACTTTCACTTAAAAGAATGTCTTTTTCCCCAAGTTGTGGAATTCAGCAATTGATGTTCAAGCTAAGAAGAGAGTAGCAACTGTAATTTGTTTTATACCAAGTGAAAATAGTATGTAAATATATTGTGAAAATTCATAAAGTGCATGCTATTAATTGACTGTTTAGATTGTCTAAGATGTTTACATTTATTCATTACTAGCTAAATGAAATGATATTTCTACACATTGTGTTAATAAAAAGTAGATAAAAGATTACACATAAAAACTTTATGATATACAAAGCTTCCTAAGAAGCAGCAAATTAAGCAGCACTGCATCTGTCTTGATAGAAAATGGGGCAACCTATTTCAATTCTGTACTATTCTAAAAGGTTGTGTAGATACTTGATAAGTAAATCTTACTTTAGATGCTTTGGTTTCAAGTTGCAAGACTACAAATAACAATTCTATCAAAATTAATGCTGTAAACAATTAGTTGATAGATACCTGTTCAGTTTGGTATTTGCTTGCAGACTGTAATTAACAGTTCAGCATTTTTTCTTTTAACTGCCTGCTCTGTACCCATAAGTAGGCATAATTACCACTAATCAAGACCCCTAATCTCAAGCAATTATAAGATTTTACATTGTTCTAATTGCACATTCAAAAACAATGTGTTTTTTCTCCTATAATTATAATCCATACAATTATTAATTTATTTTTTCTTTTTATCTGATCAATGTTAATTTTGTGTGACCTCACAATGTGTTATCTGAAAAATGCCTTGAAGCATGCAATTTTTGTGGTTAATTTATGGTTATGTTTTGTCTTCACTGATAACTGATATAAAATAACAAGTTTTCAAGGCTGTGCTTTTTTTCAGCCAACTATGAACTCAATAATTTGCTGTAAACTAGGAATTCATTAGTGAAACAAAAGTGCAATTATACATTTCAGTCATCCACTGTTTGTAAATCCAGGTGCTTGCTCTTTGAATAGTATTTAGGTTAGCACAGGGTACTCCTTAAGTATGTAAAAGGGGTTTGTTTTGGTGTTTTTAATTGTTAAGTGGAACTTATGTGCAGACAAACAGGCTTTCTGGATCAGCTTTCCAGAAAGTGAAATTGAAGGCAGTTCATGGCAAGTCTCAGGGACAAGATGTAAGAGATTGTTCACTAGTTGAGGTTGGTCTCACTTGTTGCTGTATAGTTCTCATGCACACATTTTGTATGCAAGGGCTTTAGATGAGTGCATTTTGAACAAATCATCATCAATCTGATGATTCATCTCAGGAACCGCATGCAGCACTTACATCTGTAATTGGGGTAATTGCAAACCTCTCATTCTTACGGATAGAAATTCTTCCTCTTATCATTCTAAAATCAGATCCCAGATCTTTTACTCTGGTAGCTGAGACCTACACTGGCTCATATTTATTTCTCTATTCTTATTTGTTACATCATTAAAAGTAGCAGATGATTTGGTGACCTCTCCAACCTGTGTCTGACCTTCATGATTCACTTATGCGGGTAATTGGCTATTCAGATTACTATGCTTTTATCTTTGACGTTATTTAAATGCTGGTTTAAATGGGGTGACACAGCCTGCATTGTAAATAGGTAGCCACATTGTTTGGGACAATGCATTTTTCTTGTCAGAAAATAATACTGATGCTTGGGGATGGGGCTCTGTCTTTTCTGATAGATTTTGACATTCATGGGGAGAAGGTGCTGGGAGATACTGCTCTGTCATAAATTGCTCAGCTTTCTTCCTGTAAGAGAGTGTGTTTGTCTGAAATCTTTCTGGGGCTGCAGTGTACTGCAGTGGGCTCATTTCTTTATTCCTTTGAAAAGAAGGAAATGCACACAGCTAGATATTTCTATGCAGAAGAGGTCAATGTTTAATATGCTAATGTATCTACCCAGTATTAGGCTGCAAAAATCCTTGGCTTTAATGTGTCTGTAATAGTAATAAAATGGTTAGCTAATGACAAATTTAGGATTGTAGATTTGGGGTTTTTTTTTAAATAAAAAATTATTGCAGGCAGGAATAATTTTTCTTGCCAAGGTAATTGTCATACTGGAGCGTAGTAGCTGCGATTTGCAGTGGAAATTCCATTAGGACTACTTGCCTCATAATAATAAAAATGAAGAACCAAATTTCTGGCTTTTCTTTAGGCTTCAGGTAGCTGGACAGTAATGGGACAGAGTGGAGACCCCATTTTACCTCTGCTGGAGGAGAGCCATGTATCCCAAGATACTGTTTATCAGAGAGCAAGAGATAGTTGTGTGTGCACATGTGTGGTTGTCCAGAAATCTACGGATAATAATTTGCTTTTGACCCTCTTCCTAATTTGTGACCTGTTTTCAGTGCTACACTGGCTGGCAGAAGAACCATGTTCATAGATGCCTTGTGCTGCTGCAGTGTCCTGCTGGTGGGACTTTGCAGTTTTGGAGGTCCTGGGCTTGATTTCTCTTAGGGAATGTAGTAAAAGTCCATGTAAGTAGGGCCTAAGGTTGCAGTATGGTAGGATTGTGTTTGCATCTGCATAACAGAGCAAAACAGGACATAGTTAGGGAAAGCTAATGCTATTAATATACAGAATACGGATTAAGGAACATTTATAGTAAATCTATTGCTTGAAGCTTTTCTTCATTCTTCAGTACTGATTGCATCAGCCTTCCTGGTATGGTTTAGCCCAGGCACCAGTTAAGGTTAAACAGAGAAATGATCTACGCATTTCTGATCCCTATATCCCTATTTGTACTCTCCACTTTTTTTTTTTTTTCAAACTGAGTTTGCACATTTTTATATATATAATTTTTTTATCCATCTGTACAGTGGGGTAGTTGGAAAAGGGGAGAGCTGGTCTCTACAGGAAAAGAAAAGAACTCATACAGTGTCAAGAAGGAATTCTGTAGAGAATTAGCAGTGGGAAGTCCTTGAGCAAGTCTAAATTTAAACTCTATCTCTTGACCATGAGAGAAGAGACAGTCCTACAAGTTTCTCTTGTGCATTATCAAAGGTTTTTTGTTGATCATAAAATCCTAATGCATCTTAGTTGGCTTAAGGATATCTGCCTATAATGCTGACTTGAATAAATAGCTGCATTCTTAAAGGAATGAATGAGATGAGGAGACTTATTTTTTTTGAAAGAGGGAGTGAGGGAGGAAATAAACAGCAAAAATGGGTATTCAGATGAGGCAATATATTTTCTTAGTTTTTATAAATATGACTTCTCATTTATTTGTATCTTGAGTGGAAGATATAAGACTGAGAATTTAGTGCCTGTTTTGAGGGACAGGAAATGATAAAGAGGAAGAACTTCCTTAGCAAGCCAGAGCACTCACTGGTGGTTATCGGCACTTTTTCCTCTCACTCTACAGCCAGCCTCTTGCACGTTGCTGACCTGATTCACAACACAGGAGAGCTCCCCTTGAGGCTTTCTGTCCTTCCCTTTCATTCGGGGCTGGGTTGGCTGCAAGAGCCTCAGCTGCTGCAAGCCATCAAAACACGACCATTGAGACTGCCACCAGCCTGCTGTTCTGGCTTGGGCTTCAGCAGGCAGATCTTCTCAAGTCTTGTGTGTTTTCATCTGTTTCTCTCCACACCTGGAAATATGCATTTTTTTCTTTCTCATGTTTATTCTTAAACCCATCTTGATGAACCAGCTGGCTTCATAACGGTGTTGAATGAAGCCAGGATTGTGCAGCAGTCTGCTTTGAGAGCTCTAGCTCTTGCCTCAGGCCTTGCTGTTCTTCTGCCTGAAGAATATGAAACATAATGTGAGTTTTTATGTATTATTAAACTTACATCTCTAAATCACTGACCCAGGGTAGCTGTTTATTACATATTCCATCTTCTGCTTTGATGCATTGTTGTTGTCACACTGAGGTGGGTAATGATGACTCGGCTTACTACTGTGGTAATGCACTTAAAGCTTGGAAATCTGTCACTGATGGCATTTCAACACAGGCGCTATAAACCAGAGATGAAATTTTAAAGTATTTGTTGTCAAACTATTTGTCTTAAAATTCTGGTGTCTTTTATGGTGGTTTCGTAAGGTTTTGGATACTACTGAATTATTTGATGGACAAAGACAAATAATTGTGTTTCAGGAACTCTATGTTGCAGGACTTGCCATCACAAAGGTGGGTGGTGGTCCTGAATTTGTGCTGCTGAAGGTGACCTATAAAAAGCACTGATATTGCATGCATGGGCCTGGGTTTCCAGTCCTAAAGCACAATTAAACACAGACCAATCATCACAACTTATTATGTGTTTTATCTATTGTTTTTCTTTTTTTACAGCCCTTCTATATGCAACCATTTTTGGTAACGTGACAACCATATTTCAGCAAATGTATGCTAATACAAACAGATACCATGAAATGCTGAACAGTGTCCGGGACTTTTTAAAGCTCTACCAGGTCCCTAAAGGGCTGAGTGAACGTGTGATGGATTACATCGTTTCCACCTGGTCAATGTCCAGAGGAATAGATACTGAAAAGGTAAGTAAATTAAACTGCAAGGAAAGAAGTCACATCCTGAAAGTATTTCATTAAAATAAACAGGAGGTACTTTCTTAGTAAAGAAGACAAATATTCTTTAAATAGTTCCAAGTAGTACATTCCCTTAATTTAAAACTTTCAAATATAGTATTTCAGATATTCTGACATATGTTAGTGGTAAAAGTATGTGTTTTCCTGGTGATATGGCATGAAATATTATAAAAATGAGGGAAAGAGCTTGGGTTTCAGTAAATAAAAGAAAAATAAAAAGTTCCGAGTTCTAATGCAACCTCAGAATTCCTTCAAATGAGATTTTTTTGAAGTGTTTCTGCTGTGTGAGGTTGTTTGCAGTTCTGTGGGCCTGAATGCAAAGTAAAATATGTTTTGTTGTCATAGAATTTGAATATAATATTCTGTGTGCAGGTTAAAGATATTAATGAAAGCTGGAAGTAATTACTGTAGTAATGTATTGTTTGAAATATGCCTTATGTGAAGCAAATGTTCTCATCCTAATTCATTGAATTTACAAGTAAATTCCCACTGTATCTTTTAAAATAATAAATGGCCTTACACCAGAACAAATGTACAAAAGCAACTACTTGCCAGCCTTTGTGGAAGGAGATATGTTTTGCTTCTGCGTGTAAAGAGATATGATTTGTGGGGTAGTTCATTCTAGAAATCACACCAATGCTCTGGCCACCAGCCTTCTGGATGATGGCTTTATTTAGTATTCTAAACTGTAGATGGTGCAGTTAAAGAGCAAACAATCTCATTTCTGTCTAGCTGTTAAAGCGTCGTTATGAAAGAGTAGAACAGATGTGGCCTTGCACTGGGCTGTCTGGAGACCAGTGGGTACACAGCGTACTGTTTGCTTTCCTAAATGATCGTCAGCATATCTACCATTTAGATCCCAAACCATGATTCTGGGAAGCACTGTCCGTCACACCAGCTTTCAGAAAGGAATGATATTTTCATTCTGGATAGCACTGCTTAGAAGCTGCTCTGCCTCTTTTGTCACAAAATACCTTTGTGCAGGGTTATTGGTTTGAGGTAGGTACCTTTGTGGAAGGTGGAGGGACAACAGCTGGGGATACATAGTGTAATGAATGCTAGTGCTTTCATTCACCCCCAGTACAAGCTCCTCTCATCATTTTAACAAAGCAAAAAGAAAAATTTTCCATGTAAAACATGTTTGTTCTAGCTTATCTTCAAAGTTCCTTCTTGGCTTCCTCTGATAAGGAGAGAAATGCTTTAAGAATGCCTTTGGAGACAGGAGGATAACCAAACCAAGCACAACTCACTGTAGCCTTTGAGAGTTATCTTAAGCAGGGAAAAAGAACTCTCCATCAGGACATCAGAGACCATAATATGATGGTGCTTTCAGTAACTGGTATGTTCATAGCTGGACTGCCAGTAACGATGACTGAGTAAAACCAAGAAATCAACTTTCGTCTGCATTGCAAAAGCTAGCAGGTATAAGACCAAACAATGGCTATGCCAATCCATAAACTCTCAGGTCTGAGCTCTGTTGGTTTGATGCCTTTGTATTACTTGTTTAATCCATTGCATGACGTCCTACAGGTATTGCTCCTGAGATAGAACGGTGGTAGTTGTGCTGCTGTGTAATACAGTGCAGCTTTCTGCAGATGAGACAGATATTTAAAGGTGAAGTTAGCACAGAGTCAGTTTTCTCTCTATTTCGGAGGCCACAAATTTGTCAGTTCAGTATTAACTGCAGTCATGCTAAGGAGTGAATAACTGGCTAAAAGCAACATCTGTAAGTCTAGAAAATGCCAGTATAACAAAATTTAACCAAGAGCTGCTGAAAGATTCTAAAATGAATCCATGAAGATATGTTTCTTACCTCCCATTCTAATGACAGTCTTCTGCTGTTTGTCTGTAACTCTCAAATGTCTTTAATCCCTTTAATTCTTTTGTGGAGTCTAGAGGCAAAATTCTCTAAATAGAGAATGGAAAATGAGTTAACTTCCTCTTAGGGAAACCAAGGGGTTTTTTGGGAGAAGAGCTTCATTTTAAATATTCTCTTGTATATTCAGGCTTTCTTACTACTGTTTCTATTACAACAACTTTTTTTCAAGTAACTGTGGGGTGCGCATGTGTAATTCCAGCAGCAAAGTTTGGCAAGCATCTGCAAATACAGAATGTTTTGGTTGCCAGGGTAAATGAGATAATTGCAAAGACAGCTATGGCCACTGCCTGTGTTCCATCTTAAGTGCTGGTCTCGCTGCCCCAACACATTTCTGTGAGCCTGGAAAGATGACAACTGGCGGGTTTGGCTGCTGCTCCCTGTGGGGCAGCCAAGAGAGATGAGTGCCCTACGCTTAAGTGCTATAGAAATGTATCTCTTTCAGAAGTGGTATCTGTAATAGGAGTTCTGCTTGGAGGTGGGCCAAAGATGATGATATCGGTGGTAGAGTCATTTGCCATTGGAGTAGTAAGTCTAATATCTGGAACCAGTGCTGTGCACAGAGTTAGGAGCTTGATTCTCTGCTCTGATCTTGCATAGAGCCCCATTGCAAGGTGTAGGCACAGCCACAACACTTCCTGTGTTACCTTTGTTTTCCAGGAGTGTTTGTGTTGAAGCAGCCATCTTTTCCTGTCCAGGAAAATGTGTGGGAGTAACTCTGAGACTCACCTAGAGTGTTCCTTAATTGGATAGAATGCTTATTGCTGAGGGAAAAAATGAGGCAGACTTATGCTACTCTTTTTTTTTCTCTCCAGTAATACATCCGGAGATGTACTTCATCACAGACTATCCTCCAAGGATTTTGTCATCCTCAAACTCTGTTCCCGTTATGTATTTCTAGCATTTTTTCCAGGAACTTTTAATCTGTATGTGCAGTAGTAATTCTGTATTCCTTCCACTCAGCTGCCTGTATTACATTAAAAACCTTCAGAAATGGCCCTGACTGGTACCTGCTGTGCTAAGCATCAGTTTGTATCCCCTTAGGAGCACACATCATGAATTGCCGTGAGGAACATTGTGTTTGGAAGATCAAAAGTTGCGCAATAGAGTATCATGCCTTAAAGTCCCTTTCTCGTGTGAACAAAAAAGTTGTTGCTGCCACTAAGGGGTGAATTTGAATACCTGCAAATCTTAGTGTAACGAGTTAAACTTTTATAACTTTTTTTTTTTTCCTAAAGGGATATGAGATTACCCTTCTCTGTACAATATTCTCTCACTTGGAGCATATAATTTGAGCAGACTTTTCATGGAATATGCCTATCAAAAGAGTGACATACACTCGAGAAACAGTCCTTCAGAAATCTTTTCTCCACCACTTCCTGTACCACTGTGCTCTCAGTTTTGTTGTCTTAAAACCTGAGGCCTTATTGTGGTAATCCAATATCCAGCAGAGAATGTTGCTGGGATGAAACATACTTTTCCTTCAGGTATTGTAAAGCAGACTAAATTAGTATTGTGGTCTATGTGTGTAAATAATATCAAAAGAAATGTATGTACAGAGATTAGAAATTTTATGAGGAGGAAGAAAGCAGTTCTTAAACCCTGTGTGGTAAGCTATGGATAAAAGGCACATATAAACCATGCACAAGAATTGATTGCCTGATTTCCTTCTCAGGTTTTGCAGATATGCCCTAAGGACATGAGAGCAGATATCTGCGTGCATCTGAACCGCAAGGTTTTCAAGGAGCACCCAGCCTTCAGGCTGGCAAGTGATGGGTGCCTCCGAGCACTGGCCATGGAATTTCAGACAGTGCACTGTGCCCCGGGTGACCTGATCTACCATGCTGGCGAGAGCGTCGACAGCCTTTGCTTTGTGGTTTCGGGGTCTTTGGAAGTAATCCAGGATGATGAAGTTGTTGCTATATTGGGTGAGTTTCACAGCTGATAATATGCATTGTGCACAAATATGGGTGCGTAGAGCATTTTTATAGCCTCTTCTACTCGAGCACTTAACTCATTCTTTAAAAAGCTTCAGTCAAGTTAGCTTTACCGCATCCTGGTGAGATATATTTTGTTGTCCTTCCTGTTCCACATAGGTAAATAGGAAGGACAATCATCTTATCTCCAGATCGCTTCAGCCCTATTTCTTTCGGTCAATGGAAACTCTGCTTGAGTGTTCAGATCCTGGTCATTCTTGGGAGTCCTCCCTGTCTCACCACGTTTCTTCTTCATTAGAAATTCCATTGGGGACTTCAGAAAACTTATTTTTGAAGTGCCTGGCTTCCCTTCCTACTTCCCACCCTCCCCAATAATAGCCCACTTCTGCTGAAAATTTTCAAATTAGATTTATTTAAGATCTCATGTTGAAATAATATTTGTGTCTTAAAGCCAAAGTAGTATAAAAATTTAGAGCTGAATTGTGTTAACTTGGAAGGAGAGCTTTAGGTTAGAGGCATTAAAAAGAAGCTGAGAGTGATGTGAACAACATTCGGAGGCAAAGCTAGGAGAAAAGAGTGTAATAATCCAATAGATGTAGATGAATCATGGGGTGGCTGGAGCATTGAGAAGGTGATGCTTATCATTTGATTCTGTCAGACCCTTTTGTGATAAGGTAAATTCTCATGGTTGCTTAATCCAGTGCGTGTCACTCATAGCAGCCTGGAAAAAGAAAACAAAACACCTTGGTAATCTTAGTCTTTCTGAACACAAATACCCAACTCTTCTAAGAGGAATGTCTATTGGAAAATAAGGAGGCTAATAAATATGCTGAGTTCATGCTCTGCTTCAGAACAGGATTGCATATATAGCATAGTGTGAATTTGTGCCACAAAATAAACTAAAATGATGAAATATTGGGGGATAACTGATTCTGTTTTGTTCTGGAATCACCTGTGCTGTTCAATACTATATCATACTAGCAACTTTTAAGTTGCACCTAAAGAAATTACTACCTGTTGCCATGTTGACCTCTCATGAGTTAACATGGCAAATGTAGAACAAACTCTAAAGCTTCTCAGTTTGTGTCACTTTTTATCCTGTAATGCCTCATCCTGTGTCCATCATAAGAAGAAAACCTCAAAGCATCTTGGAGCTCTATTTAATCAGTAGCTAGAGATAAATGAGGCTGATCCCTTGTTGTCTTAATGAATATAAATGTTTTGTTATTGCTGTTCTTCTGGGACAGTAACTATTCATCTTCCCACCACACCTTTTTTTGCAATTTAGAGTCAGTTCTCTGGCTTGCAATAAAGTTGATGAGCTCTGTCATTTTCTTTGTGAATATTGTAATCAGAGAGGAAAGTAAAACGAAGTGGGGTCTGTTTGTGATTCTATGAGATTTCATTTTGGATAAAAATGTGTCCATTTTTTTTGTTTCAGTTTCTGGACCAAGGAGTCCCTTTCCTTCCGTGTGTATGTTCCTTCCTCCCCCAGGCTGTTAAACCTTTTATTGATGGTTTCTCTATCCTGATAAGAAGTGATATGGTTAACTAAGTTTTTTCACTATTCTAAATTGGTTGGACTTTCTTCTCCTTCAGCGTTGCATAATGTAACCACTGCATTGCTGAAGGATGCTGCAGGACGTGGATCAGGATTTTCTCCCTAACTTCTTTGTACTCAGTTTCATCTGTAGAATAGCAATGATTTTTTTTTTTTTTTTTTTAAATTTTCAGTTAAACTTGTCAAGTTCTTGATAACAGTATACAGATAAAATGAGGCAAGGGAAAAACTATGAGGAAAAAAAAAATCTGCATTGTACAGGAAACGTGACTGCTGCTGATCATTCAGCCAGAACAGCCTATGCCATAAGTTTTGTTTACAAACTAAGCATAGCTGTCAACATCAGGCATGTAACAGCAAACCATGTGAGGAATTCTGTAGGGCAATTTCAATTAACAGGGCTGTTGGAGAGACTGTAATCTCCTCTTGGACATTCTTGAAATAAAAATTTAAACGTGCATAAATTAAGGTGAATTATTTGCTCACCTCTAGCTGTCACTTAATAAAGCAGTCTTTGCAGTGTAGCCTGTATCTTCCTTACAAGAGAGAAATAAATTGCATCTTTAAATTAGTCTGACTGCTGTACAGCATTACATAAACCAAAGGCAAACTACACTTAATCCTGAAAAGATCCAATTTACACGAAACATTTTTCAAGTTCTGAAATTATTTAGCCTTGTAAACTGGCATATAAAAGTGTATTGTGTAGCCCTGGAATTTGGAGTGTATTGTGTATGCTTGCATAATATCCTTCCAGATCTGTTCTGTGTAATACCCAAGAGTCAGGTATATTCTCGGGTCAGGCTTATCTTCTTATAACAAAGCGCTAGCTTTGATTGACTTGGATTAATACAAGTACCGAGTTGGAATAAATTGCACTCAGGCCAGCAGTGAAAAAATTTACATTCTTCTGGAATCCCTAAGATTGCCCTCCCCATTAATTTCACTTAGACAAACACAATAATGAGTAAAATAAAAAAAAGCAAACTCTTTGCAATGTTTACAGTAAAACTTAAGAGAAATTGGCACATTATTTATGAAGTTTAATGTGGGGTGAAAGATGTATTTTTTAATTCTGTCCCAAATTTCCACTGAAATAAAGAAATTACTGATGTTCATGTAGCACCAAATCTTTGGATGTGTCAAAGAAACAAAACCGATAAAGTAGAAAGTTACTTTTAAGACAGGTGACTTATTTACTTGTGATTCATTCTAATGTAATGAGTTAGAAAAGACATAGCAAGAAAAACCACTGTATTACTATGGTTTTCTATGGACAATTCTGTCCTTTTTAGTTCACTGTTCTTCCATTTTTACACAGTCCTTATTGCGTAGGGTGAAGCACTGACGTACACCCAGCACTTTGTGGAAGATGGAGACAAATCACATAGTCCCTGCCCTGAAGAGAACTGAGTGAAGCGCAGGTCATGCAGGACTTCCATTAAGAGACTGTTTTCAACTTCCCTTTGCTTTTAACTTTACCAAGCTTTCCCATTTAGGCTGATGCTGCTTTATCCATCTGAGACTGACGTAATGCTTTGAACTACTCTTGCTTAAAAACTTACCCATTTATCCAAATATGGTTAGAGAAAATAGGTTGGTTTGTCACTGTTAAAAACAATCAACCATTTACGTGCACTTCATTTAGCAGCTCTAGTTTCTCTGCCTTGGAGCAGACCTTTCAGTCTGAGCCACTGGCCATCTGAAAGCCTAACAGTTAAAATTCACTCATGCTCAGAAGAGATTTGCTACATTTTAATTTAATATCGTCTTAAAAGACTTCTTCTGAATTAAATGTGTTCCAGGCAGGGACCATGAGGTCTGGCTGCAGCTTTTTTTTTTTGCTATATGCAGGGGAAAAGAGCTTGTAGTAGAAGCATAAAATAAGCCCGCATAGCTAGTTGTTGTTCCTTAGTTTAGCAAAGCTTGAAGACCTAAACTGTCCTTCAATGCACTTTTAGTTGGGTTTTTTCTTCCCACTATGAAGATATGCATTTCCTTAGTGCAGTGTGAGAATGTAGATTGTCTGGAACTGCAGTAATCAAGAAGCTGATGTTAGAAGTCCAGCTGAGCAGATGATATGCCATTGCTGGGGCTAGGAGGGTTCTTCCCTGGTCCTTCTCTAGCAAGTGGTTCTTAGACCCAGGATGGTTCCAACACTTTCTACCAAATTGAGGTAATAGTTGAAATTTGAGAAAACATTCCAGGAAAAGGCTAGAGAGGGGAAGAAGATGACCCTTGAAATTAGTGACAGCCTTTTCTTTTCTAGATAGCACTGGGCAGAGCAGTGTCTTCATCCTTAAATTTTCAGACTGCTGCAAAATTAATGATTCCTAGAGGGCCAAACTGTGCAGCAGATCTTCACTGACATTAATTGTTCAGAGCTGTTGAAGTGGTCTTGATGATCCCAGTGAGGGGGCCCTGCGTGTATGGATGGTAAGACTGGAGGTTAGTCTTGTAGATTTGATTAGAGACTGAGAGCCTTTAAGCCTTTATTTAGTAATTAAAAAACAAAGCTTTGAAAACCACCGTGATCTTCATAGCTGAGCAATGGATGAGAAAAATAACATTTACTAGAAGGTTTAGTTAGAAAGAAAAAACAAAACCCCCACACAAAACAGTTTATCCCAAGAGTAAAGCAGTTTATCCCATGTGTTGCATCCCAGCTGTTCTGCATTTATTATGTTCTTGCTATCCTTATTGGAGCTAAAAGCTTTCAAAAGAATAAACATTTTTATTGCCTGTTGGCTTAGCAAGCATAGAATATCCTGAGTTGGAAGCGACCCAGGAGAATCACTGAGTCCAACTCCTGACTCCACAAAGGGCAGGTAAATTGAATGAGATAGGAAGGGAAATCAAGGCAGTAATGTATTGTGAGTGAGGAAGATCATTGCCCTCCACAAGGACAGTTTGCTGTTGCTATTCCTTTTGCTGCTGTCAAAGCTGAAGGGAAATAAGAGAATGTAGATATTATATAAGTATGAAAGTATGCGGTAACAGAATATCAAGAAGGGGTATTTATAGTCTAGACCACACTGCCTTCTTCACCATCGGGAGGGAAAGTGAGATAGATTTCTTTCTTTCTTGTTTGTTTGTTTGTTTGTTTTTGAGGGGCTTGGGGGAAAGTGTGCAGAGGGTGCACAGACATTTACTTTTAAGATCACTCCTTGTGAGTCGAAGTGAAATTTGAGTGTCACTGAAATACAGATCTTTTATCGTAATTTATAAAGCTATAATGTTGACAAGATTGGAGACTGTGGTTATAACGTGATATTGTAAGAGAGCTTGGTGTGCCATGTTTTGTTTCAGCAGGATATTAAATGCTCCATTTGCTTTGTGTGGAGAAGTTCCTGCTGATTTAATTTGATCTAATTGCAATCTTAAATGAATGTTTTAAGAATAATTGTTTGTTTTCTTTACAATTGCTTTAGCTTACTCATTTAGCCATAAGCATTTCATTCAGAGGTTTGATTCAGATTTTGGTGGGACAGATTTGCATCCAGATAGGACAGTGCCAACTGCAAAGGCAACTGCACCGCAGGGATGGTTTATTTTAGAGGAGGGGAAACAGCAGTGCAGAAGTATTGTCTATCTTAGACCTTGTCAGTGGGAAAACATTGCATCTTCTGCACAATTGTGGGAAAATTGCTTCTCAGCAGACTTGAAGATAGTGGATATGTTAACTGTGCTGAGCCCAGGCTGCTGTCTTTACACTGTCCCTGGTACCTGAGAGAACTCAGGTTTCCCTAACTAAACTGTTTCATGTACAACTCCTTTCAGGATATAATGTGTGTTTTGAGGCTTGTTGTTATTTAATGCCAAGTCTTTGAACAAGTCCCTTACTTCTCTACTCCATTTTTTTCACCTGAGTTTTAAATTTCAGTAAGCCTCCCTGTGTTAAAAGTGCCAAGCTGCTGTGACTTTAGGCTCAAGAAGTAGTTGTGGAGTTATGGATGGCATTAGAGTTTGTTTTAGTGTTTTCAAAGATGATATCTAACATCACAGCATTGTTTGTGCTATTGAATAAGACTCTTAATATGACCAGTGGTGCTTTGAAAAGGGAATGATTAAAATTAGTCTTTATCTTCAGTACTTCTATTGTGCTTTTTCTATTTATAGTTTAAAGCTTTTTTGGTTGGTGGTTTTTTTTTTTCAGGTTGACATATATGGGCAGACAAGTTGCTTGTTTCTGTGAAATGTTTCAGTGAACGTCAACTGAAGGAATAATTTTAAAAGCCTGATTTCTTCAATGCATGTCCAAGAACACTGTTAGTCTTAGAGGTGGAGATCCAGCTAAACTTTTCAAAAGACAGTGTCATAAAGAGGTCTACATTAATACAAAATTTTAATTTCACAGTGGATGTAGGAATAGCACCAAAACTTTTATAGAGAAATATAGGTTTATTCCAAATGGTGCTTTCAAAGATTACTCCTTATTGCTGTGCTCCAGACATCTAGAAAATGTAGTGCGGGTTGACATCAGGAGTTGCTCATTGTGAGACATCAGCCAGACCTTACTTGTTCTTTGTCTGACTTCTGGCAGAGGATTGAAAGTAGGAATCACCCAAGTGCCTCTCCACTGCTACCTATACATGGTCTAAGACACAGCAGAGTGTTGGAGAAACAGATTTTTAAAAGACTTGATTAATCACTTGCTGTAATAACTGGGGCAGAGGGGGATTCCCCGTGAATAGAAGCCTCACTAGTGAATGTCTTGGCACTTCAGATTAGTTGGGTCTTTTTTTTTTCTTTTGGTTTCATGATTTGTTGTTGCAGATTTCTGCAACTTTGCATAACATGCTCTCAAGTAGTTTGACACCATCACTTGTGGAAGAAATCCCCTTTGGAAGATGGTAATGTCTGGCAGGCTGCTGCAACAGTGATCTGTGATGCCCTGGCAGCTGAAAGTGAGATGTGGTGGAGGTGAGGCTCTTTGTTCCAGCATGTTCCTTGATATCTCAGGCTGTGTTAGGAAGCTTGTCCATCATGTTTGTATGCATACTCTAAACAGAGGTAGGAAGAGGTAGAAACTATAGTTTAACAAAGAAGTCAGATGTCTATAAAGGCCCTGCTTCCTGGCAGGTGAACCACTGAATTAATTTTGATTTTTTGTTTTGGGTAGGGTTTTATTTCTGGCTCAGGATTTTGGAGGAAGAAGAATTATTTTTTTTTTCACTGAAATGCCAGGTTAAAAAAAATCCAAAAAGTAAATCTTCATGGAAGTTATTTTTCTTCATTTTCCTTAAGTTTTAAATTAAAACTTTTTTCAGAGGTATGGTTCTGAGACAGTTAAATTTATACTGAAGGAGTTTCTAGAAGTATTAAAATAAAATGAAGTATACTATAGCTATGAACTTTGTGAGGTTTTTAAAAAATACTTTATATATTTCAGAAGGTAAAATCTACTGTTTTAAGCTCTCATGAATCCTTTTATCTGAAATAAAAATAAAAGTTGGGGGGCTTTAATGTAAGTTTCTAGCTATAGCATAAAGCCTGTTTCGAAGTCATCGGGGAAATATCTCTGAGGATATTGCAATTTGAGCCTCTCTTAAATGTTTTCTGATCAGAGAACTAGAACCACCCATGCAATGGCAATGCAGATTGAACTGTGCTTTTCCTATTACTTAACCAACACCAATAAATACAAACATATTTGTGATTCTAGTTCTTTCAGCTGGCAACTTCCATGTCTTCTGAGTTTGTACAAACTGGCCACATTTGTAGCATTTTTTTACAGTAACCAGTGAAGAGCAAATGAAGATAAATGCTTCAGGTTCTGGTGAAGCCTCCATGCTTTTTTGTGAATAAGCCTGGTAGGGCCCTGTTGACGTTTTAAAACTCTTCTCATCACAGTGAGTAGTGAAATATAATCCATGCTCTATTCAGAGAGACAAATAAACACATTAATTATAATAATAATAGAAGTCTTAGCTGTAACAAATTCATGTTGTTGCTACTCATCCTGTGCTCTAAAATAAATGTTTTTATTTTGTCTGTACAGTACAGACTCTGCATCAACAGAGAAAATTCATGCAGTTGTATAGTAAACTGTCTGCAAAACGTTGCCAAACTGTGTTTTAAAACATGAACAGATACACTGTGTTTCTATTTGAGAACCAGGCAAATCACTGAAAGTGCAACTTCAGTTTATCATCACTGTTGACACTTCTTTTTATGTTTCTGTGGCACTGATACTCTGGCTTTTTTTGGTCAAGGTCTCATTAGAGGAAAAGAGTGATTAAAACCTTTGGTTAATGAAAAAAGTATATTCTCTGCAGTGCAGTTGGTCATTAACTTCTCATTATGTGCCTCAGTTTGCGCTTGAGAATTCTTAAGAAAATCCGAAGACAGCAAATCGCTTCCATACATCATCTACTGCCAGCTGTACTGTGTTGGTGGACCAAACTACAGGTTATTCAGTGTCTGTCAAGTTGTGCAATTTATCTGTGGAATGGATACTAAATACTCTACCTTGATGCCAAATGGCAGCACTGTTTTTTTGGGCTGGCAGATATTTGTTGCCTTAAAACATTGCACCAAAAGGAAAAATTATTTTTGCTCTGGTGCCTCTACTTTCCTTGAATCTTTCTTCTCTCTGTAAAATGGGAAGATTTCAGTTACATGCCTTACTCAGATAAGGAGGAGATGAGGGAAGAGAGGAGAGAGAAAGATTTTCAGTTGAAGCCAAATAGACATTTGGTGATCACAGAAGGGATTTGACCTGGGTCTCACATCACTGGCTTTGAACAGTAGGGGTAAATACACAATCCTTAGTGGAATTATGCTTGAATACAATTTCTAGGACCCTATGACATGGACTAACTTCAGTTTCTCTAGTCCTATTCAAATCTGGTCATGAGGGGATGAAAAAAAAGGAGAAAAATCAGGTCATTTTATTTGTTGTTAAATTTCAGCAGCATTTTAACTGAGCAGTCACTAGAATAGAGACCAGCATACAATCTCAGAATATGGAAACAGAAGGTGCTGCTTTTATAAAATAGTTCTTCAGTGTTTAAATAGATCAGAGTTTGGGGACTCGTTGTTATTATAATTAAAACAAACAAGCAAACATAAAAGGCAGAAAACTGTTTGGCTTTCCAGTGCATACAGAGCTGACTGTGGAAAAGGTCGTCAGTCCACAAATCCAACAGGGAATATAAATGATTGATGGTAAAAGCTTAGATCATCCACTTTAAGTGTGATTGACAGATAGTATTCCTGGCAAATGTCTGGAATTCAGCAAGCTGGGAATGCGAAGTACTGACAAACAAATGGCTATCTGCATTTCTCTAGTTTTTTAGTCTTTCTTCAAAGGTAAGGTGAAATATATAAAGCCTGGAGTTACATGTAAAAAGAGGCTTTTGACTCAGGTTCTCTAATATAGCTGTTAGACTTTGCCAACTACCTTCTAACACATAGAAGTCTCACCTTACTCTTCTTGCTTTCCAATTACAGATGTTTTCAGTAAAACCACCACTTAATCTGCCCACTTTGGTTTTGTTTTTGTTTTTTTCCTAAATGATAGATCTTCTTCTATGGAGAACATATAAACAAAGGGAGATGGTTCCTTATTATGTATAAGAGGACAGTTGTTCTAATCCAATGCAGATGTTCCTGGGTGGAATTTTAATTCCTGCTTGCTATAAAGACTTCCTACTGCTCCTTTCTCCCCCTGTTTTTATATGCATGTCAAACAATTTTTTTTAGAATCTCACAATCTAGATTGATACTTTTGGTATGCATCATGTAGAAAAAACACTTGACAGAAAATGGTATGATGCTTGCCCATGTGACTTGCTTTGGAAATTGAACTGGAATGTAACATTGATTTTTTTGACTACATCACTGGCTGTTAACTTGATTAACATCAAACAAATTGTTAATGATAGAAGACAGTACAAGTTCTGTTTTTAGCCTGGTACATTTCTTAAAAATTGAGGCTTCTGTGATCTGACTCAGTTTATGGTTCATGTGTTGCTTTTCTCTGGTTTCTCTGGCACCCAGCAGATGTAGCTCCTTCATTTGCTGCTCTTGCCACTGGTGGGAAGTGACTCCCTGGGATGGCAGGAAACTGCAGGAGGGGGAGTTTTTCAGGAGTTACAAATAGCAAGAGCAAACTGGGATTGCTGCCACAGGTGAAGGACACAGTTGTGTCTTTCTGTGTTATGTGAAAAGCAGAATTAAATTCTAAAAAGAGTAAGATTTAACTAACTTCAGCTGTATGTCATTTCACGTGTAGGCAAAACAGCACCATGCTGTTTGTACTTGCATTGTACTAATTATTCTTCATGCTACTGTGGGGCAATAAAATAATTATTGTCATTTTAAGGTAGGGAAACTTGTCTGGAGATGTTAAGAAATATGCTTAGAAATGAGCTAGAATTCCTCTCCCTTGTGCTTGAACTACCAGCACTAACTGTTGCTCATCAGTGATGGCACATTTCAATGCTTGATAGATTCCAGAGCGTTAATTAAAACAGTTGTTTAGCTAATTGCCTGGAAGATTGCGAATAAAAGCATATTCATTCCAAAGGCAAACAATCCATTTTTACCCAGTGAAGCATATCCGTTTTTATGGTGCATAAAAATTGTTTCACTTCAATTTTGAACGTGTTGTGTGTTTGTCTGTCTAAAAGCCTTGTGGATGATGATCTATTCTAAGTGCACGGAAGCTTTTTTCTTAGACCATTTTTAATGTATCTACTGAAAAAGCATATGTTTAAAGAATTGAAAATGTGAAAAGTCATTGCCATTAAAATGAAAAGGTGCTTACTGCACTGGGTTATAGGACTACCACCATTCTTACCAATAAACCTTTGTTGTATTTCTGGGTGTTGGCACTATCCTATGTAAAGAGACTAGAGGTGGAAGAAAGGGTATTGTTGTGGTGCCTTTACCTAACTGTGGGGAAGAAATGTGCTTATGATGCATTTAAAATGGAAATACAGTCTATGCGCCTCCAAAGTGTTCAGGGACTAAAGTGGTCCCTGGCAGGTGGACTGTATAGGGCTTTTGTGGAGGACTGGGAGCACGTCAGTGTGACCTGCAGCTTATTGCGCTACAGCATAGCTTACTATCAGGCTGATAGCTGCTCCTCAGAGAGAAAATGCTTATCATCTAGTGGAAGACATTACATAATGGCAGAAGTACAGCTCAAGGGCTGAGATGGGATTTCTGGGTTTCATTTAGAAGTTTTCTTGATCTCTTTACTCATGGTAGTTCTCTTGACTTTCCTGTAGACTTTCATACATGACTATTTATTTAGGGAATGAAACCTCAAAGGGCCTTGGTGAAGTCAATAAACAAATATATGTTTTGATGCTTTGACTTTAAGTATGGGCAAAGTACTACTTGGAAGACAAGGGACCACCTGGTCCCTCCCTACCACAACTTGATAGATATTGCAAATGTATTTCTTTGTTGTTTGTCTTAAAAGTGATGTGAAGTGGTGATACAACACAGCAGAGGTTTAAGAGGAAAATACCATTCAATACAAGAACAGTGTAGCTTTTCATTGTCAAGGCAACAACTGAATATTCTTACCTTGTTAGCATTATACGTTGGAAAACAGAGAAAAAAAAACCAAAAAGACCATTGCTCTGTAAAGGAGCTTGTAACTTTCTCCAAAACTCTCACTTTTGTGCCCAGCCTGACCTGGTGTATAACCAGTGGAGTCCTGCCTGGGGGCCTACTCCTCAGGCAGATTTTGGTGTATTTGCCCTGTGTTGTAGTGCCGAGGCTGATGCAAATGCCCTCGTTGCAGTATTCCTCAGTAGGATTTTCACTGGCTGCCCCAAGCTCATAGAAACAGGCACATGGGAAGGTGGTAAGGAAATGGCCATATTTTCTTTCTTCCTGTGTGTCATAACTAAATATCCTTGCCTTATCAGTATTATCTTGTTGATAACTAACCTGTACTCATCTTGTTTTGGACTATGTTTTTACCTTAAACCTCCACTGTATTATATGGGGGCACACACGCACAACTACTGAAGGATTTTGTTGAGACTCTTACCAGCTGAAAAGCATTAGAGCCACCAGAGTTGTGAGATCTACTCTTTTATACTCCTATAAAGATAGACATTTCTGGTGATGATCTAGCAAACTAGGGCAAACTTGCTTTAACACTGGTATAGTAGTGTTTCGTTACAGTCTGTAACTGCACAGACATGTAATACAAGATTATTTTATTGACACAATAGTGGGTAATTGTTAGCCAGAATAAGAAAATTAAACAACATAAATGTAAGAAACAAATGGTCTGCATGCCAGCTAAAAGAAGAAAGGGAAAAAGCATTTCCTCTTAATTAATGTCTTTGAAAGGGATCAGAAGAGAATATGAACCAAGAATGAACCGCCTTTCTTGATTGTTAGAAGAAACCCTTTACTGATACTTATAGGGGACTTGTCACATAAAACACTTTTTGATTGTGGTTTATTCTTATGAAATTTTGCTGGGCTGTTTTAAGTAAAAAAAAAAAAAAAGAGAGAGACCGTGGGAAAGGTTATCAATGAAACGTTTCAAAGATGATTTTTTTTTCAGACAGAATTTTTTTCTGACCACATGAAGTAGAAGAATCTTGACAGCATAAATGAGATGTGTGTTCTTTTATATTTTTGGTGGAAATAGTACCATTATTGAAGGCAA
The DNA here is from genome assembly GCA_033124195.1 of Coracias cyanogaster. Classification (NCBI taxonomy): domain Eukaryota; kingdom Metazoa; phylum Chordata; class Aves; order Coraciiformes; family Coraciidae; genus Coracias; species Coracias cyanogaster. The sequence continues at coordinate 20,684 of JAVSBS010006997.1, read as the reverse complement.
TGCTGCTGCTTTTCTCTAGGCAAAGGAGACGTTTTTGGTGATGTGTTCTGGAAGGAGTCTACCCTTGCCCAGTCCTGCGCTAATGTAAGGGCTTTGACTTACTGTGATCTTCATGTGATTAAGAGAGATGCCTTGCAGAAAGTGCTGGAGTTCTATACAGCCTTTTCACACTCCTTCTCCCGAAATCTGATTTTGACCTACAACTTGAGAAAAAGGGTAAGTAGCTTTGATTTTTAACATCTATCATATAAATGATCACTTTTAAGGACTATCTCTGTGAAGAAAAATGAATTGACTTCGTCATTTTTCATAGCCTCCCTTATATGAGAGTTTTTCAGAGTTTGCCTAAGAGACACAGCTACTATGTAGAGTCAAAAGGCCATAAGTATTTATTCCATTGCTACTTTTATAGGGAGCTGGACTGTGTATATGTGAAAGTATTTTACATTTCTATGAAGTAGACAGAATCCAGCGTATTTGCAAACTGTCATGCACCTGTGATAAACAGTGTCACTACTTTCTGCAACTTCAGTGTGTAAAGTAGCTAAAAAGATCCTAAGAGTGTTTCCTGAATTTACGAGGAAAGTGGAAGGAAAGATATGAAATGCAATATATGAAACAAAGGTCAACAACAGTGGTGACAATGGAAAAGTAATGTGAACATGAGTGGTTCTATCAAGAGTCATTTCTTTGTGTCAATCAAAGTTAAAGTTAATTTGCTTGTCTATAATGTTTCCATGTTCTTATCCTTGATATTTTTCAATCTCTTTTCATTTCTTCCTGTGTACCAACCTAAGTTATTTTGTCAAATGCAAATCATCATAACCTAATATCCCATTTTAAATTCTCTGTGTAATCTTCAGTGAACTATCTCTGTTGAAATCTATTAGAATTATAGTAGGTATAATTCAGTTTATATGATTTTATGATGCAAAGTAGAAGATAACACTGCACTGAAAATAAATTGGAGGACCTATGCTTGAGATCAGCTAAAGAAGTATGTTTGATAGGAAATCTTTTTGTTCCTAAAAACAGTTCTCCATAGTAACTTCGATGTGCCAAGTAAGTCCTAGATAATTACACCTGAGAAAATAGAAAACTCTCAACTTTGAAGTCTGTGTTTTGTAAAATTAGACTTTAAGCCTAGAATATTGATTTTTTTCTTTTTTTTTAAATTTTGTTTTGTTTTTCATGTCTAGAGCTGGCATACTGAAATTAAAATAGTGTGATGATTTTTTCTATATGCATATGTTATCAGTATCAGCTTTTCAGTATTGGGCAAAGAAGAATGTGCTACCACACTTTGGTCAAAATAAATCAAAGCCCTGGTAGAAAATTAATGTAATTAAACTAAGAAGAAAGTTACACTTGAGAATTTCCTCATAGGACCTTTTTTTCAAATGACATTGAGTTCCTGCAGGACAAGAAGATATACAGCTACAAGAAGATTAAGAGATACGTCCTGTTAAAAACTAAACTTAAAAACCAGCTACTTACCTGGTGTTAATTATTGTAAGAAATAAAAAGAAAGAAGGAATTTGGTATTGAGATCACCTAAAGCATCAGTATCATTGACTGGCATATTATAAAATAACACTATGGGTAATGTGGTAAAATGGCCTAGGAATTTATGACTGCATTTTTTTAACATCAGTAGAAATAACAAACTCTGAGACATAGAAGGACCACCTCTCTTAAAGCTCACAGCAACGCTAGCAAAGTCACATAATTTTGGATCTGCTTTGAGCCAGAAGTCCCAATTTTACAATTGTTGTGCTGGTTCAGCCATCATCATTTTATTCTGCCATCAGTTGCCTGATCACACAGGCCAACACTGAACTCAGCAACATCGCCTCAGAAGTCTTCTTTTAGACAGTCCTGCCATAGGTTCCTGTGGTGCCAGCATTGCCTGCCAAGAGGTAGCTCTTCTAACTAATTGGCTCCTGGTTAATATAATCCTGGCCTCTCCCACCATCCCAACCATGACCACCTGGGTGAGGGTGGAGCCACGGAGACACAAGTGGGCCATGTTCTGCCTCTGGAACATAAAGCCAATAGAGAAACCAAAACATTCTGCTAGGTTGTGACTCATCCACAGGTCAACTCCAACTTGGGGCCCACAACTTGGGCCCAAGCACTTCAACAATCGAATACCTCCTCCAGAAATGGCACTCTTTTGCCTCCGTGTTAATCAGCATAGCTTTTCCAAGCCCAGGTTACAAAACACTTTAGCTACAGTATTGTAATTCCTGTGCTGTCAATTTTCTACATGAGAAGTTCCTAATAAAAAGGTACATTTTATGATAGCAATTTCCATCAAGTTATTCAAATAATTGGATTTTAATTGAGTTGCAGTCAGCAGAAAAGTGGTGTTAATTGATAATGGGAGTGAGAGTTTGGTCCTAGATTAACAGACTAATTTTATTTATTTTATTGAAAGAAGGCTTATTGCAATCAGAATGCAGAAGTTGAATAATGTAAATAATACATGCATAGAAGAAATGATGCTTTTGTATCATTTCTTAGAAATGCATAGAAGATGTGATGCTCTTAATGTGCATTATCTCCAATCTTTAAAGGCAACTCTTTAGAGTCTGAAATTCAATCTCGTTTAAATATGTGAGTCTTTTATAGAAATAGCTTCCCAGCCTGTCGCTTCTAACACTTCTCCCGCTCTATTTCTGCAAATGGAATTTTGTAGAATTCAGATGAACCTTCCGTGAGTTATGTTTGTGATGTATTGCATATCCTTTGGAATATAAATACCAGAATTACACTTTTCATTTCAATAAACAGTTTCATCTCTGGCTCCAAAAGTGTTCAACTAGTTGAAGTGTGGATACTGTATATTCATCCCAAATATATTCATACAGATTCCAAACATATGAAAAAGCAGCTTTGGGGATTTTTTTTGCCTGAAGGATCTCATGGGTGTATTTTTAGTCTTGGTTATTTCTCTGAGGCGTCCCTGTCTCCAGGGTGCCTATGCCTACTCTTGGCCATGGTACTGAGTCTCACTGCATAGTGCTAGGTGCTTTCTAGCCAAGTTTTGCTTGGCTTAAGTGAGCTTTAGCATTGGTCCACTCTTTCACTGTCTTCATATATTCCTTGGCTGCTGGATCTCCTCCAGTGATCCCTTCTCTTGTAGAGATTGGAATCCCTGTCTCAGACCCTTCAGTGGCAATGAGCAGTGTTGATGTCCCCTACACATACTGGGATCTGGTCTGGCCTAACGACTGTGTCAGAAAAAAGCAGACAGGCAGGAGCACTGTAAGATACCGAAACCAATTGGTCTTGATCTTATCTAACTCTAGAGCTGGATTTAGAAAAAGTAAAAAGCATCTTCCCTCCATTCCTTGTGCTGCTCTTCTTACTGGCCTTGAACGTGCTTTGAGCTGAGCTGGAGGGCAGGACACTTCTATCTGTGTGTCCTTATGTCGCGGTCAGCGCGCAAGCATCCAACTCACCTCCCAAAGGGAAAGGGGATTGAGGGCAGAGAGAGATACTTCCCTCCAAGCTCGTAGGCAATTGAGGAGACCGATGAGTATTTAATGAATTTATTACCAGATATATTCACATAAACCGTATCTACTCTGTGGAGATACCACGGTACGCCACACCCACCCACTCACTCTCCCTTCTCTGAGGAGTTCTTTTAGCTGACTTAGAAAGACATTTCAAAATAGTGGGTCAGTTTCCACATCTTAGAATAGGGCCTCGGTTATGAAATGTTACTGCCTGTGGAAACAGTTTCCTTTCACTCACTTTCTGGACAAACACTGGTGAAACACCCTTTTTTCTTTTTTAGAAAACTGTCAGCTCACTGACATCCAGCTCACTGTGATACCAGTTGTCACAGCTCAGTGACACCCGGAATAGTTTCCTCAAGCAACTAAAATCCCTTCTGAAGTTATTAGCTGTCTAGTTACCTCTGGATTAAGCTCAGACTTTAGAAAACTTTTAATTTTTCCTAAAGGGGAAGGAAAAGGAGACCTTCAGTTAACTCCTGCTACCAGAGACTGAAATTTTCATCTAACTGGAAGCAGGGGGAAGATCAGTTGCTGCATCTCTCTCTCTCCAGTATCTTAAGAAACTAGAACCAGCAGTCTGTGGCTGCAGGTGGCTGTATATCAGACTCAAGGGCCTTGCAGCTGAAAGGAAGCTGACAGAGGATTTCTCAGTGCACTTCCTGCTGTAACAGTGTCGTGAAATTAAAGCAGGTTAACTTGATGTTTCTCTCAAATTTTGGTATCTCAGAGAGGAACCAGAGTGTAGACACCGGGGGTATGTGCAGTGGCCAAGTGACTCACCTTTCTGGAGGTTGTGCTAGATGAAAGTGAAATGTTGCAGGTTTGGAAGGCAGCAGGGTTCAAAGGCTGGATTGCAGTCTATTTTTCCCTAACAAATATTTAAACACTTCTGGGCTTCTAGCCTGGACTTCATAGCTCTGGGTTAGTAGAAGCGTAAAAAGAGAGAAGCTTGCAGATAGCTATTTATCGTTGTCTTTTGCTTGTGATGAGGTGCAAGTTTGCTGGCACCTTCTTTAGGAATGTGAAAGGCCTTTGGCAGCACTTGCAAGCATTCCAGTTTTGGCAGTTGCTTCTTTCCATGTGTATGAGCTTTGTGACCAAATTAACTTAGCACTGGGATGTACCACAGTGTATTTGCTCAGTTCATTCTGCTGCAGCCGTAAATGATGTTATAGCTCAAATGATTGCACACCCTTACATAAAAGAGAGAATTCTTATACATAATTTATTAAGCTGAGATTTCTCTAGTAAGCCATTTTAGCCTGGATAGAGATTAAATGACTAATTCTGAATGCTTTGGAGTATCATGATAGAAAGTGCAAGTATCTTTTCCAGAAGCTGAAATCTGTGTCCTGGAATAAAAGAAGGAATGCAGTAGGATGTAGATATGCTATTTGGGGTTTTGTAAGACTGAAAGAAATTGCAAAGAACACTGCATTTTTACAAAGCAAGCATGATTTAGTGAGTTAAACTCAAAGCTCCTAGTCAGAACATATTTCTTGAGAGAGCTGTGATTGCCACAGCATAGTCTGTCTCCCTGCCAGCATAAGATTGCTTGCTTTTGTACATGTAGTGATGTGCTTATTCGATGCCATTCCAACTGTGCCAGTGGGCAGGGCTTGCACCACCTCTTTCTGAAAGCAACTTTAAAGTATAATTGTGCTTTCCTCATCAGCATTAGCTTCACCTTTCTTCTTTTTATGCTGTAAGCTCGAACTAGAGAGAGAACCTCTCTCAGGTCAAACATTACAGCTTGGAGTGCTTCAAGCCTTGATTTTTAAATCCTGGGGGCCTTGGCAGCAGGTTGTTTCCAGAGAGGCTATCCATGGCCTTATGTTCTGCCTTTTCATATGACAAGTTTTACAATTATTTTTTAAGATATAGGTTCAAAATTGTATCCCAGAATTCTTTCTGGTGTGGAAGGCTGAATTGTTGGAAGATCTTAACAGAGCTTTCTTAAAATGAGAAGAGTGAAATGTTTTAATTTTAGAATATTGGCACATTTGATAATGGATTTCAGAATGGTCAAACTGACAGCCTGCTGCTTTCTTCAGTGTTTGTACTCTCCAGAACAATCCCACAAGTCTTGTGGGAAGATGGGTTTGATGCTTGATTGGCATGCATCTTAGAGCACTGCAAACCCAGGACATGGGTTGTCCTGGGACCCTGGGATGTCTGGATGGGACTGTGGCTTGGGAGTCATGCCGTATTATCTGGCCAAGAGGCAAAGTTGTCATTTTCCAAAACAACTTCCAAATGTAAATAGTGAAGTACTCAACTCTGTTCTTTCCCATACTGCCTTTTAAAAGCTGTTCAGGTAGTTGAATGTTCTTATATTCCCTGTTTCTCTGTGCCAATCTAAGCTAAATGTATTTTATTCTGTTTCCTCATTGATGGATTTCATAATGCATTTTTTCATCTTCTCTCTGGCCTTGAACAACTTACTTAACTTTTATCTGTTTCTAACACATAATTGTTCATCTAGCTCACAAATTTTTGTGCAAATCATCTCTATACCCTGGACTGAAATGTTCTGAGGCATGTTGCATGTTGTTAGGTTTGCATGCTTGCTATGGACAATTTAAGTGATGTGACTGCCAATGAGTTGAAACCTCATGCTCTGAGGAGGATTTGCACTTGGATTTCTTCCTTCTCTTCTCCTGCAGCTTGTTGGACCCTCTCAGATAAAGCCTTAATACCCAGACTTGGAGAGGATTTGACAAACTGCAAGCATGTAACATTCATATTTCTACAGTGATTGTAGATGTTCAGCCCAGAGTAACTCCCATTACCTTTCAGAGATACTATCTTAAAGATTAGTTTCCAAAACTTATAAACCCTAAAGGTATTTCTGTTCTATTTAAGTCTATATGGCCTTGAGCCTTAGGGTCCTGTGCTTTATACAGAAGACAAGTAGTTTATATAGTGGAGATGTATAAGTACAGTAGAAGACATAATTAACTAAGAAATTCTAAGACAATGTGGTAGGTGGACCTTGGCTGGTTGCCACATGCCCACCAAGCTACTCTATCACTCCCACTTCTCAACAGGACAGAAGAATAAAATGTTAAGCTCACAAATTGAGTTAAGGACAAGGAGATCACTTATCAATTACCATCATGGACAAAACAAACGTGACTTAGGGAAATTAATTTTTTACCACTCAATCAGAGTAGGTTGATGACAAATAACCACAAATCTGAAATACACCTTCCCATGCACCACTCCCTTCTTTCCAGCCTCAAATGCACTCCTAACTCTTCTACCTTCTCCCTCTGAGCAGTGCAGGGAGTTGGGGAATGTGTCTTGCAGTCAGTTCAAAATGCTTGGTCTTTGCTGCTCCTTCCTCCTCACACTCTTCCCATGCTCCAGCATGGGGTCCTTCTCATGGGAGACAGTTCTTCACAAAATGTACTAAGGTGGGTCCTTCCCATGGGCAGCAGTTCTTCAATAACTGCTCCAGCATGGATCCCTTCCATGGGGTGCAGTCCTTTAGGAACAGACTGCTCCAGCGTGGGTCCCACATAGGGCCATAGGTCCTACCAGAAGACTTGCTCTTGCATGGGCTCCCCTCAGTGGGCTTGCAGGGTGGTTATCTGCTCCACCGTGGGCCTCCACGAGCTGTAGGAGGACAACCTGTATCACCATGGCCTTCACCATGGTCGTCACCACAGAGTTCAGGAGAATCTCTGCTGCAGCACTTAGAGCACCTGCTCCCACTCCTCCTTCACTGACCTTGGTGTCTGCATAGTTGTTTCTCTCACACTCTCACTTCTCTCTCTCAGCTGCTGTTGTGTGGTGTATTTTACACTTTCTTAAATATGTATCACAGAGGTGCTACAAACATCACAGACCTGCTGCTTTGGCCAGCAGCAGGTCTGTATTGGAGCCAACTGGAACTGGTTCTGTCCAACATGGGGACAGCTTCTGGTGCTTTCTCACAGGAGCCACCTCTTCAGCCTCCCTGCTACCAAATCCTTACCATGTAGACTCAACACAGACAACAAAACTGTTCAGTTGCTTGTATTCAGTACATGATACATTTTCATTCTTAGCTGTAATATAGATTAATCTACATGCGTAAGTAGCAAAAGACTTCTTTAAAATGCTCTTAAATGACTAATCCCTTCTAAACTGATTTGATGAGTTCATCACTTGTTTGAGATGCCTTCTACTATGAATAATGAGGAATTTTTCATACATTTAGGTGCTGTAGTATAATATCTGTAGAACTGTTACAAAGAAATAACTTAGTATGCCATACAAAACAAGATGTGCATTTCCCCAAAGGAATATTAAGTTGATGAAATTCCAATAGGTCCCATTAAAAGCAATCTAGTAATCAATAGATATTAATAACCATCAATAGCTGTTAAGGGTGAATTTTGAACAATTAATCTTAAAATGGAAGAATATGACTTTTTTATGAAGCTCCTGCTAAAACCATAACTGCCTTGAAGTATCTTCAGTAAGAGAATATTTACTGTTCTGCCCTATTGTAGACTTACAGATTTTCCAACATTGGTCACTAAATGATCATTTGTGTTCTGATCATAAATTAGAAATTAAATTTCTACAGACTGAATTTTTAAAAATCAGAATTTTAGCTATTTCCCTATGTGTTTCCTAAGTATGGAAAACTGTGTCAATGTTATGTCAACAAAAGATATGTCAGTACTTGGAAAAATGATGTGGTAAGTAGAACAAGTTCCAGTTGCCCTGAAATTAAGGTTAAGCACTTTATTAGTTAATGCAGAAACAGGATTGATATTTTGTGTGTTTTATCAAACTTGGAGTAGACCCACTAGCTTTTATAAAGCTTTTTTTCTCAACAACTCATAAAATAGCCTGAAATATAAAAGAGAAAATTCTGACCATCTCAAAATCTGTACTGTTCATAAAGTCTTCCCATATATGGTAAAGCTATTCTGAGCAGATGAAAAATACAGTTAACAAGGTTGATAGTGAACTGAAATAAAATCTGTTTTCAGACTATTTTAGTCCTTTAAAAAAAAAGCACATTTGGCTTTTTTGAAACTATTTTCAGATGAGTAATAGAAAGTTAACATTAAAAAAGGGTTTTCTCTCATTTTTAACACGCACATCCACCCACCAGCTTGTTTATCCCGACAGAAGAAAATACATTACTTTGATTTTTATCCTCATCCACCCACGTATAATAAAGCATAGAAATAATTTAATATAGATAAAGGTTACTTAGTGTGAATGAGGATTCCCCAGAATAGCTCCCCCAAGCCTTTTTGAAATAGAAAATGAATTTCCTAGGAACTAGGGAAATTCTAACCATTGGCCCCCTACCAGGGACGGAAGACACTGTAACTGCTCTTACGCAGTCTGAGAATCTAGTCTTCATTGTGAAAACAGTGAAATGCTCACCAGTATTTTTACAGTAGGAGGGATCTGTCCTTAGTTTAAACTCATGTTTTTCTGAACTATTCTGTTGACTTTAGGTAAACAGAAAGGTAATACAGGTACACAAGGGAGGCTGAACATCAGCCCGGGTAGCGTTTTTTGCATTTTCAGTGTGGGCATGGCACACTACCACCTGCTTACAGTGAGGTGTACTGGAGTGCCCTGGTCCACTTGTAGACCATGCTGGCAAAGGGGAAGGGGACACTCTGTGGGAATTCAGAGTTCCGACTCTTTCTCCAAAGCTTGAAGTCTGTTTTCTACTGCTTACCATGTGACTGAGTGGCCACAGTTTCAAATCTTTCTGTATTTCTAATTTTAAAAATGCATTTTTTATTGGTGCCTGTCATTGCTGTGTCTGTATATGTGTGTGTGTATATTTATACATATAATGACTGGCCTATTGCTGAGTCTCTTAAGTAATTCAAATATGCACTTTTTGATATATATGAATGCTGTTGCCCAGGCTTTTCTGCCTGTATGTTCTATCATGTATTGTAACTACACTAATTATATCAATGCCTTGGTAACCTCTATGCGCTGGTGATTATATTTCCTGATACATCCTGGTGCTTCATACACTGTGGAGCATTACTGACCAAGCAAAAGACAGAACAGTGACCTAATACTCTCCTGTATTTAAATTTTTTTTTTAACTCGAGAAGTGATCTCTGGTGTATGTGCTCTGGAAAACAGCTGACTCTAGGACAAACTCTTACTAAAAGGGTGTGATTTCCTGGCATAACAGCTTTGATCTTCTGGTCTTCTCTAAGGCCACTAGAAGCTGAACTCATAGGACTACAAATCCAAACACTCAATCCATTCAAAGTGCTCCATGAAGGAGAGAGAATGTAGATAGCTGTGCAATATGAAAGCTGAGTGACAATGGCAAACCTGCATCCTTGAGCAATTGCACTTTATAGTCTAAGTGGTCAGATTGGTCCTTTTGTCAGGTTTCCAGTGAAAGCTGAAATAACTGCCCCATATAAAAAGCGGAATAAAATTCTGGAGGTTACTGCTGATGTTGTGTAGAGACTTTGTGATCCCTGCTCCAGACCAAACCCTACATACAGGTCCTCTGTTTTCTTGCTTACATGTTGAGACTTTTATTGTAACTCTGAGCTCTTGAACAGCGAGACAGAAGAGATCCTTTTGCCCTTTGCATACTGTGGCTGAGTCTCCACCACTCCTCCAAGGACTCTGTTTGATATGCGCCATGATGGGCATAAAACAAGTAGCTCACCTTAAGTTTGACAAATGCTGTTAAGATTTTGTGTGTGGGTAAAAAAGCAATTTTCCAGCTTGATTTATGAACACGGGGAGGTGCCCACGGTATTTTTGTCAAACTATCCTATATGTTTAGACAACCGATTTTTTTCCTGTACCCATCCTTGAGAGTCAACCTTCTAGTTGCTTTTTGAATGAGTGGCTTGCTCAGGGATACAGCCAGGAGCATACCGCATTCCTTAGTCTCGAGGGGGCTGCAAAAGAGTCACACAGGTAATGTGGTGTCTGATGTCAACCTGCTTTACAGGCTACTGCCCATTCCAGTGTGATACTGAAGTGTTTGTCTGCTGAATGTGAAGTGGAGTAACTCTAGGTGTGTCCTTGTGAAAGTTTTTGAATTTGAAATCCAGTAAGCTTTACCATCATGGGAATGAACCAATTGCAAACAAAACTTGATAGGGCACCTTGCCAATCACCTGCAATGACTGCAGCTGCCAACTATTGCCAGAGTTAAAGTCAAGTGGTAAGGAGGGTGTTGTGTTGGGCTATGGCTCAGTATAAGAACTTAGGAAATACTTTCAAAGTAGGATCATGAATTAGCCCTTCTTTATTTGGTATTATTTTTGCAGCAGACAACTGCATTTTTCCTCAAACTAGTTAAGAGTCCTTCCTCAAAAGGAAGTGCATTATCATGTCAAACACCTGTTTAGATTCAAATTTTCAAACGTAAGTGTGATACCTGACACTGATGTAAAATATTAAGGCTGTGTGCAAAATAATGTACTATGTGTGTTTAGAGACATTTTTCTAAATTAGCAAACTGCAGAGGAGACTTACACTCAGCTCCACTTGAAAACACTGTCAGTGTTCTCATACTTGCTACCACTTTTTCTTGGTTACCATTCATTTTTTCATTCTACCTATTACATTCCAAAAATGGGGTGTGAACTTTAGCATCTTGTGTAAAGGCACTTATATTTATACTGAGTTCTGTAATATCTCTCTCAACTGAAGCAGGAGCATACTCAGAATAGGCTATAGAAGTTGCAATCACTCACAGTAGGCTACTCTGAGTGTACGCAGTGTCCCAAAATGCTGTCCATATGGGACTTGGAGTGGGAATAGTGTATTCACAAACAACTGTGCCGCTGGATGTAATCTTAATTAATCACAGGTCCAAATGCATTGTCTCTCTGTGCAGCTGTCAGACTGCAGAATGTTTTCACCAGATTTTTATCGGGAGCTAAGTCTGCTAAATCCGTATTTAATTAGTACAGCATTATAAATGTGAAAACCTGACACCCAAATAAAATAATATTTGAATACTATGTGCTTCAGATGTTTCTTCTTTTTGTCACCGTCTTCTGCGGTCTTTTCCAAATACAGAAAAGAAAATGCTCAACACATACCTTCTTCCAAGTCTTTGTGACTTTAGCACGTCTCCAGCACATGTCCCCAGGAACCATGAAGCCAGCCCAACCTGGCCTTTTCTTGCAATTCTTCTAAAGGTACTATGCCATCATCTTAAAATTTCACAGGATGTGCTTCCACTGTCCTGATAAACTTCATGCCTGATCATTTCTCCTATATGCTCTGTAATAAATTTACCACACAACAGAAGTGTTTTCTGATTCATTTACACAGCTGACATCAGAGAATCCAAGAAAATTTCTGCCAAAATAATTTTGTAACACCTTGGATGATTTACTTTATAAACTACCATAAGCATTGTCTTTGTGTGAAAATGCAGAATTATGTTCCCCTTTTGGAAATCTTTTCTTTCCTTTATTCTTAAACTAATCAAAATCCAAACCAAACTGCCACAAACATCTTAGGATGTTACTCTCTAAAAAAAGACCTAATAGTATACCCAGATTGACCAGAATAGATAAATCTGTGTCTCCAGTCTTCAAAGCTGATAACTTTTGTTATACAAAATTTGAAAAAAATCACGTAAACTCCAGCATTCTTTGCACTGTGGCCGAAGCAAGGCATGTTACAGTCTTTCACTAAGGAAGAGGAGAGGCAATTTGTTGTTTTCCAAGGTTTTGCTGTTACTTTGCAGTAACAGGAAAGATGTTATTTATATCCACTTATTATCTTGATTAACGAAAACGAAATTGCTGTTGACTTCCATCTCATACTTGATCAGATGGTTTAAGCTAGGGATGAAATGTGAGGATGCTGTAACCTTTGCTTGAATTAAAATACAAAACAATAGCAGGGAAAGAAAATAGTGTTAGCTCTAACAAATGGATATTGCCTTTGCTATTAGAACTTTGATATAGCCTAGAAATGTATTATTAGCATTTGATTTCCCTTGCCTGCATTTTTCAAATTGCTCAAGCAGCAAGTCTTGTAGGAGTAGAAGTTGTATTGGGTGGTTGCATGCTTTCAGTGATTATCCTGTACCCTTTCCAAAAAGGAGATTTGCATTTAGTCCAATGACAAATTCATTGGAGTAAGTGGAAGAAGCAATAATGAAAAGCTTTTATTTGGGATGTCATTTGGAACGGTTCTATCCTTTAACATAAAAGCATTATGATGTTCTTTGTCAGTAACATTCAAAACTGTAATTTGCTTTTGACAGTCAAGACAGTTCATAAATGACCTTCATCATTCATACCCAAATCATCCTGTAACACAGATGCAGCCACGAAGGGAGTTTGAAAAACTTGTGGCTTCTGGTTTGTAATATACTTCAGAAATTTATGACAGTTTGTCTAAATTTGTTACTGTTGTGTTATTTTCATGGTATCTAGAATATTTGTTATTGATATGAAGGCATCACTTTAAAAATACTGAGGGGGTGTTTCTTGTTGTGCTCTTTGAAATCTATCATTAAATATTGCATATTGCTTGGTTCACCACATTTTCCAATCAGTAAGATTTTCCAAAGCCCATCACTGTCACCACAGAGCTGTTCAGAATAGTATGCTTTGTAGAATTATAAGGCCCTTACCAGATTACCTTTAATAATATTGTCATTTTCTTACATCTTGAAATTTTCTTACTGAACATTTTAAGGTATGCAAGTGGATCTCTTCATCCAAAGGTGGGGTTTTATTTCTTTTTTTTTTACAAGATATTGAATAATTTCTTGTCCTTATGTGAAGGGAAACTCAAATGTAAGGGATTGACTTGCTGATTTTTACGGCATCTCTCAGTGATGATAAGGAACAGAACCATGATTTTCTAGCCATATGCTCTGCACAGCATACAAGAACTCTGAAGGTCTGCAGCACATAGTGTAGCATGTTGAATTATTCCACGTGTAGTGGAAAAGCAGGCTCTAATTTTGTGCTGCAGTCTTGTAAAAGGCCTTCCTGTCTGCTCCCTGTCTGAAAGACAAGCCACCGTATGAATAATAAGTGTTTAATAGTACATACAAAGTGTGCTAAAGGAAGCAACTGAGTAAGCAAAAACAGGGACCAGGTTGCCAAGAGAGACTAGAAAAATGGTACTTGGAACACAAGCTTGTCCCTCTTTGCCTGTTGAATACTGGATGTACAAAGAGAGCCTCTCAGTAGATAAGTAAGTTAAACAGAGAAAGAGGCAGGAGAGAAAAGGAGTGGAGCAACTGATATCTCTCCATGGTGGAAAAAAGTGGATGAATGGAGCAGCTGGTGGTGTGTGATCCACAAGGCTGTAGGATGGCAGTAGGCGACAAAGGCAACTCATTCTTTTTCAGTGTTTTCCTAAACCAGATGGACACAAAGCAATAAAGGGCAACCTCTAATTGTCTTATTCACCAGCTTTTCCCCTAGCTGGCCACTAAGGAAGCCCTTCTGGTTACACCATTTGATGGCCTATCTGCCACCCCTTCCTGCCAACAGAAGCTGCAATACAGCAGCATCTACGCTCTCATGATCCCCGAGGATTATTGTTAAACCAATAAGATGAAGAAGAAGATGAAGGAGATGAAGAAGTCAGGAGCATCTTCTAGTGACATTAGTACAATTGAGGTGCTTTCTCAGCTATCTGGATGATCTGGTATCCAAGGCTACTGTAGTACCCACCTAACCCTATCAATACAGTGCCTCCTCTCTGATGTGAGACCACAGATGGTGCAGGCTGCATCATGCCTCACTACCACAGTGTCCTACAACCAGGAGTACCCAACATGCTTGTTCAAAAGGTGTGCAGCATGGATGTGGAGTACACCTCTCCCACTGGGCAGGTCATACTCCTAGGACTATGTGCCATGGTGATCATCAAAAGCAATCTTAGTTGGTATTTCCACACGGTAACCCGAAGGGTTCATGATTGATCCTGCTGCTCCTGCTCCCCCCATGTGAACATGAGTGACAAAGATTCTTTAAGGACCAGAAGATATGTAACACTTGTATCCTGCAGCCCTCTCACCTCAGAGAAACAACATGGGATCAAACTGGAGGCTCCTGTTCCGTGGTTGCTGGATGAGTGCCGAATGTGGATTTGTCAGACTACCCATACTCGCTTAGCAACTGTGTGTGTGCTTGGGATGTCCTGAGCTGGTCTCAGCACACCACACTGCCTAGCCCCTGCCTGAGCGTGTGGCCAGGTCATGTTTTCTTTGAAATGTATTCTGCATGTATGTTTTGCTCTGTTCTGCCCACCAGCAGGTGAGGCCCATGCCTTCTGAGCAGCCGTTGAAGTTGATCTGGGTCAGCTGTGTCTGTTCAGACAGGCGGCACATCTCATGCTCTGTGCACCCTATCATATTGCTGGGTTGGGAGGGGACCTTCTCAAGAGACAGTGCTGGAGCTATGAGCCTGAGGAAAGGGGAAGAAGAGGTATTCTGCCCAATGTGAGCAAACAGGTCTCCTGGGACAGGCACCTGGAGGTGGTTTGCTTTTCGTGTGCAGCCACTGATGGGCTTAGGGAGGCAGATGAAGAAAGCTTGTTTCTTGGAGATCTGGTTCTCTCCTGGTTCTGATTTCTTTCTCTGTTCCCCTCACCTTGCCTGAAGAGATGCTGGTAAGTAGCAGAGCTGGGCAGGACCCCTTCCATAGGACTGCGTTGTGTTGCGGGAGCGTGCATGGTGTGGACAAACAGTGTATGTCTTGAAGACTAAATTGTCTTAGCTGCAAGGGATGGTGGTATCTGTGGCAGTGCCCTTTTAGGGATGCACAGAAGACCAGCTAGAGCCTGCTGGAGACACCAGGCTGGGCAGCAGCAGAGAAGACAACGTTCGTGCTCCAGCCTGAGGCCATCTTGCATACTCAGTATTCAGGAATGTTCTGTGAAAAGTCAGTGTGATACTGAATATTGATAATTTTATTGTAGGAGTGTCAACATTAGCTGATCTGAAGGAAAATAAGCTTTTTGCAAAGGATTACTGTTCTGAGCTATTCAGAGGTTTCCAGCGAAAACTGTTGCAAGCGTAAACTGTTGCTTTGAAACCCAATCCAGCATAGTTCAGTGCAGGGTATTTTGTGCTTCATGGAGCTGTCAACAAACAAATAGGAATAGTTCTCATGGCTGGGAGCCTCCTAAAATTGATCTGACATCAGTGGAGAATGCTTCTATTGAAGAACTTCCTGATCCTTCTTTAACCAGAGGTTTCTAGTCCCTTTATTTTTGTAAATGCTTAACTCTTTGCATGGTCAGGAAGGTAAGAGTGAGCAGACAGAAGTAGGGTGGGAGGAAGTCTTTTAATGCAATAATAATAATAAGCTAAAGAAATTACCTTTGTAATGGGTGCAGTGTGAAGGCAGCTAATGTTGGTCGGTATTGGGCTATTGCTGGATCAGACTCTCGTTCCCACATGTTTATCTTAGGATATTCTAATCATCATTGCATTAGAAAACTTTTCATTTTTTCTTTAGGCTATAAGTATTGTCACTTGCACTCAATGCAAAAAGAGTAAACGAGGAAATATTTCAGAAATACTTTCTTTAATAACATAATATTAATTGGTAAAGATTGTTTTGCAATACAAATATTCTTTGTTTACTATTAAAAAGCTTCAATTGCCTGTAGACATCCTAAGTGATTTAGAGAAACAGACAAATGATTTAATTTTGATTTTGTTTTATACTCCAATGAAACAAACAACAGATTTGGAACAAGCTGCTTGCTAGACCTTGGAAATTAAACTGATCTTTTTATTGGGCTCTGGTAAAGCATCTCTGCCTTTCCTGATGGCAGACAAGCCTGAAATACATTGACTCATGCTTGTTAGGGTTCCATCAAGCTCCTTTTATTTCCTTGATTATGACTCTAGTGGTGCTGCCCAGGCAGGAGCTCTCGCTTTATTTCCCTTGAAATCTGTGCTTTCCAGAGAACATCTCCCTCCTACAACCTGGATTGAGTTACATTGTGAGAGCCCAAGTTACAAGGCTGTGACTTTTCTCCGTTATGCTATTTAACACAGAACACTGAAGCTTTTTCTTACCTCCTTTAAGAGGATCTGCAGGTATGCAGCATTTGGTGAGACTGGAGCAGGGGCTTTGGAAGATGACAATAGTCTAGTTTTAATGTATAAATGTAACTGTTTTGGTAAGGCCATAGTTGAAAGCAATGTTTTGATGACTGAATGTGATACTTTGAAGCACTCTTGTTCGTGTCATTTTTGGTCCTTAGTAAGTTTACTTAGATCTCAAAGCCAGTAGTCAGCAGCTTTTCACAGAAGCATGAGAGCTTTGGGTGAGTGAACCACTAACCTAAGTACCTTGAGTAATCATGACTCCTTCTTATCTGGCTTACTTAACACACTATAAGATAAGACGTTTAAAGGCAGACTTTTTGCTTGCATGACACTTTTTCAGGCTCTAGAGGTGGTATTAATAACCTATTTTTACCTGATTAGTTTGAGTTCATATACCACTAAAATAGCAACTTTATATTTACTTTTTTTTTTTTAAACTCTAGTTTTATTCAGGTTTATGGAGACTCTCACCCTACCTTTATCACCATGTTATCCTAGTGTCTTCTGGTGAGGCATAAAGCAAAAGCACTAACATCTGAACATCTGCCATATGTAGTTTGTTCTTTCTCCTGTCTTTTCCTTGGAGAAGTATGTTCAGTATACTGATTTAATTTGGTAGGGGTTCTTAGTTTGCCTGTATTAAAGAAGGTGGTGTTCGTGCAGTGAGGACAGCAAATGGTAATAGCTTCATAAAAGCAAGGTGAAGTAGAACTCCATCCAATATTACACATAATTACATTTTCTTGATGAGATGCATCTTGTGGGCAGTATGGCTATGTTCCATAGGAGTGAAGGGCTAAAAAGTTGTTCCCTGAAATTACTTCTGTCTTTTAAAGCACAAACTATGTTTCCTCTCTAAAGCGTTTCAAGAGCATTACAAATATGACTGTGTTAAGATCAGCAGACAACACAGTGGCAATCCAATGGGTTTCCTTAAGTTTAAGAAAAACATACAATAAAAACATATTCCAATCTTGGTGTTTCACAGGACATGTTATTTGATATTTATCTTGATTGTATGAAATTTGAGTGAAATCCCAGACTCTCCTAAATCTAACTTACATATTAATGCTGCTTTAAAAAAAAAAAAGAAAAGAAAAAAGAAATCTTTTTTTTGTCATGAGAAGATTAATTGTTGGATGGTCTCTTCAGTTACTGGTGAGAAAAGAAAACTGTTATTTGTTCCAAAGTTGCACAGTTTTTTAAGATCCCGTTGTTACAGTTGCTGTATCTTGGTAATGAGCTAAGCACTGCATGAATCTGTGGGGCTTTTAAACGGTTGCACTTATAACTTCCCTCTTTTTTGCTCTGACTCACATCTTGGGTGTTAAATTGTGTAACCTGCCAGCCAATTGCCTGCTATGAAAAATATTGTAGCTGCAGGGATTATTATTAAGTACATCTAATAATTTTCATATTTTAGTAATCTATTTTTGGATCATTATGCAACCCACTACTCAGTGAGATGAGGCAGAAAGGGATAGAACAGGATTGGATGCTGATAAAAATAAACCAGTGGGGGTCCTCTGGACACAGGTGGTCTGTTTAAAGCTGTCTGGCTTTATAGCAAGCTGCTGTGATCTCCCCCAAAATACAAAGCCATTTCCTCCCACTTAAATCTCTGGACACTGGGCACAGGAGGGCTTTCAGCAGTAACTGTGTAGCTTATAGGCAGGACTCTTCTGCTATCAGGTGGACGTGCCCCTTAACTTAAAAGATATGTGTTTATGTTTATGCATGTCGTAGAGAAGGATTTCAATGCAATTCAAAACAGTGTCAATACATGCTGGAAACTGCATAGTAAATCGCCATATGCTCTAGAAGAAATGCCAAAGTCATGATCACTTTATATGTGCACAGCTGACTGGGAGGCCTAAAGGCAGACTCAAGATGGGGGATGCCATCATATGCTTTTCTTCTTCCTCGCTATATCAGAGCATGATTAGAGCCCATCTGCTTCCGTTAGTGGTTGGGGAAGGGTAAGAAGGCATTCAGCCCAAAGTTTTGCTGCTTGAGCATACGCACCAGGAAAAAAAGGAAGCTAAACCTAAGGAACTCTCTTGAATGTGTTTGTTTTCCATTTACTTTGAAGTACAGGATTTTTAAAATGATTTTGAAATTCTCTTCCTTCTGCGACTCGTAATGCTCTGGCTTTACACTGGTATTGTGACAGCCTGATGTTTGGCTAGCTGTAGTTTGCAGACCAGGCATGTATAGGAACAAACCTCAGCCCTGAGTGCCAGTTAGGCTGGCTAATACAACTCGGGAGGGGACAGTAAGCATCTATTTTCTTTTCTCAGGTTCTTTTTACTTGTGCCAGCATGGAGTATTGAATGCCTTACTAAAGCCCTAAGTGCGGGCGTAAGAGTGGTGGTATTTGCTAACATGTTTGGCAATCTGTTTGGTTTGAGTTTTTTCCAAGCTCTTTAAGGATACTTGAAATATCTGATAGAAAGTCATAGAAAAGACTAATGACTTCTTCTTCTTTTTTTTTTAATTAAACCTGATTTATTTTAACTACCATAATTTAGCTTTCTTCAAACTAGATACCTATGTGGATTGAAATTCCTGTACAACGATAACGTTGACTGCTGTGACACCTACTGGTCGAGCTGAGATGAACAAGGGGAAGCCTGTGGGGACTTGCTCTTTCCTCTTCCTAATGATAATTCCAGGTAATGAGTTTGACTCTTGGGGCAAACACAGCAGGGATGATGTCTTTTGGAATGACTGACACATCTTCTTTCAATACATCTCCTGGTGCATTAAGAAATTTAGATAATCACACTTCTTTTTGCTTTTAACATCTGTCCTTTCCATTCCTAGTAGCTCTTTAATCTTCACCCTCTTTGTTTCATCTATCTTATCTTTGTTCAAGTTTCTTTTTCATCATCCCTTAATAGTATTGGTAACTGCAAGGAAATCACTTTGAAGTCTTCTCTGAATTGCCTTCCTCCCATAGAACCGTTCTTCTTCATTATCTGTGATCATTTCTTCAGTGCTTGGAGACCTATTATCATTCTTATTGCCCTATTAGGCATTCCACTTTTCTGGGAAAGGTAAGGAGCCATTCATGCAACTCCTTCCATGGGATTTCATGCCAGGTTTTTTGAGTATTGAGAAAAATAGGGCTTTTCTGTATATTTAGAAATCAAGATGTTGGTAATTCACAATAAAAAACCAGCTTTGCATCTCCATTTAACAATGAAGAATGGATAGCATTTTGTAAGTGTAGGAAAATTTTCTGTATGCTTTTTCAGAGGGATAGTTTTTCAGCACTCAAGTAGTGCTGCAATCTTCTAGAAATGCATTCTCCTGTGTGTGATTCTGTAACATATCATTAATTCAAAAATCTACACAGAGGTCTTCTCAGGTTGCTCTTCCTTTGCGAGACTTCCTTTGAAGGACTATTCTTTTATTCTAGAAGCTTGAGTAGCTTCAAGAAACTTAAAATTGCATGAGATGACTTGACCAGATCTGGTAGTCAGTAGCTGAGAGGGAAGAATTTGTTGTCTCCTCTTCCCTGTTTCTGGCAGCATACTTCTGTCATTTTTTGCATTGTCCGGCAACTCCAATGCGATTCAGACCCCATCTGCAGGCCCATTCATTTTTCTCTGGAAAAAAGAGAGATGATGGGTCATGGAATTCCGGTCTGATGAGCATCATTGGATATCAGCAAGGACAAGAGGTGGCTGAGAAGCAAGGGTATGAAGGGAGCTGGAGTGGAAAGCAAGGTAAGGGGGTCTTCCCCTTTTCGGCAGCAACAAGTTGATCTATTAATGTTGTTTGTAATTTTCCCTAGATAAAAAAGGTTTTTTCATCTCTTACTGTCTATTTCCGCTTCCTGGTCTGCCAGTTCTGTAAAGTCTTGCATTGAGCTGTGGGTCATGCTGCCGTTCCTCCATCCCTTTCTTTTTATCTGATTCTGTTTTTTAGTGTAGGGTCAGACCCCTGTCTAGGGAATCTGGCAACATGACCAATATGCCTTCTGTCTTTTCTCCTTTGAGGGAGAGTTGGATATTCTCACTTTTCACTGTATATATATATATATATATATATTTTTTTTTTTTTTTTTTTTTTTTTTT
>JAVSBS010006996.1:0-33664 GCA_033124195.1 Coracias cyanogaster | reverse complement strand
TTTTAAATATTGCATTCTTTTTCCTGTTTTTTGTGCACTTACTACAAATAAAATATGTGCAGTGTGCATAGGAATTCATTCATTTTTTTCCAAACTATAGTCCGGCCCCTGACAGTGTCTGAGGGACAGTGAACCGGTCCCCTGATTAAAAAGTTTGAGGACCCCTGCTGTAAGGCCTAGGGAAACACAGCTTGGTTCTTAGCTCTGCTGCACTTCCCACATGACCCAAGAAAAACCCTTACCCTTGCTGTACATACTTTGCCTACCTCTGCACTGACATTCTGAGTGCTGTCCTCCCTTGCAGTGTTGTTGTACATCAAATGAGCTATTTCAAGCCAGTAGCAAACAAGTCTTACAGAGATATTTTCTCTTATTCCTGATTTTGTGGACTCCAGGGTGACCAATTATCGTATTTCCCTGTGATCAAAATGTTAGTGGTTATGATAAAGGATCCTTTAGGGTTTAGACAGATACAGACTCTTTTAACAACATTTATTCTGAAGCAGATTCATCTTTATTCTCTTGCACAACAGCTGGCTTTTGAGGCATGAGCTGGTTGCAATTACTTTGCCTCTGTAATTCCATCTTCCCCACACTCTTCCTGGCTTCAGAGACAGTGGAGGATGGTCACCTGTGTGGAGCCGTGCACAAAAATTGGATCCCAGCTGCAGGCAAGGCTAGGAGGAAGTGAACGTGGAATATTTCAATTTAAAGTGTGTTTATTGTGCATTCTGTCACTGATTTGACGGGGAAAAAAATTTGCATCCAAATGACAGCAGATTTGCATCTCTCCTTTCAATGACTGCAGATGTTGAAAAAAATATATTTGAGGGGCTTTTTTGTTAAGCTTTCAAAACATCTTAGAGGAGATTTTGGCGGCTGCCCTATTAACGCATCTATGTAGATATGCTGACCTCTCCTGAAAACAGCAGGCTGATGCCAGGGCACTTACATAGAGATGTTTGCTGCAGCACTCTATGGTCTTTGCCTTTCTGAGATTTCCAGCACCATTTTGGAAAGATGTGGTGTTGACACCTTCAAACACATAACCGTGTCTTATAAAAATAGATCTTTACATGGAAGGATTTTTCTGAGTAATATGAGGATGCTAGTTGGATTTTGTAACAGTAATAACAGGTTAAAGAAAATTCTAAGCAAGGCTCTAAGGAACCAGGAGGCATCCAGAGACTTTTGGAGACATCTTCTTCCACTAGCAGACACCAAGATCACAGCAGCCTTGGGCAACAGTGGACTGAAATTGCTCATCTTCCCCTTGAACTGGGTGGTTGATTGCATTTTTGAGGTGATTGTGAGCATCTTTGGCAGCACAGGGGATGGGATGAGACCTGCGTGGGGTGACACTGGCTCTCCAGGGCTCCCCTGCCCAGCCTGTGCCTTCAGAAACCAGTGACTGTGGTGCCTGGCTTTTAAGCAGAGCAGGAATAAACACCCTTCCTTTTTTTTTCTGGGCAGCCCTCATTTCTGGAAAGCCTGGGCCTGCTTATCAGAGGACTGGTGAATATTTATATACATACTGGGTACACAAAGTTATCTGGTGTGGAGCGCTCTGCTTTGTCTATGCTGTAAGAGCTCCCAGAGCAAATTCCCAGTGCCAGTGGAACTGGTGAACAGGGCACAATGTGGGTCCTGAAAATCATCCAAGCAGTAGCTGGTTTCCTCTCCTAATCTCCTGAGGAATGAGTTGAAAATTTAGCCTCTTGCTTGACTTGGTTTGTTCCAGTCACCAGTGTTTCAAATGCTGTGTGGGAATCAAGGACCTTCTTTTCCTCTTGTCAAGGTATTTTTTGACCAGGGAAGCTAGAAAAATGACCAAAGGGAAGAAGAAAGAAAAAAACCCCCAAACAACCAGCAAACATAAACAGGAACAAGGCAGCTAATGAACCAAGCTTTGCTGAGGTTGCCGCAACTCTACAAAGAATCAGCAAAAAAGTTACTGTTCTAAAGCTGTCAGGTTTGAATAAGATGGTATCGCTGTAGAGATTTTTTTAACAGTAACTCTGCATCTGTCTTCAGCTAGGAGGTATAAATAGATTTATACCTTTATCTATATGTATATGATTTTATATATAGGTGTGAGTGCACATTACGTGTATGGACGTGTATGTGTATATAAAATATGAACACTGGCTAGGTAGAGCCATCCATCTATCAAGTTATTGGCCTATCTTGTGCTCATTCGAGACAGGGTTTAAAAGGAATTGCCTAAATACATAATACATGCTGGGTTTTTTTCTTTTTAAGAGATGAGTCAAGTCAAATGCTATGATATAAATTTTTAATACCCGTATGACCTGATTTTTTTTTCCCCTTGTGCAAGGAAGTTAACAATATGAAATGCCTTTCTGTTGTCTCTAATCATGGACTGATTTGATAAGCTGTAATTATTATTCATATTTGAGATCTGCAGCTAGGGAGATTCAGGAGGTGTGGGGACTATTGGGATGTTTAGGTTTGTTATTATTTATTACAGCTATGAATAAAAGAATAATTATTTCAGAAATTCTGCCAAGTACATGAGGCTGCAAATTTAACCCTTTTAAAAACCGCTGCACTTCTTTTGCATCTGATGGATGTTGGAAGTCTCTTTAATCATGTTTTTTGGTTCTTGACCCCATTGGAGCAGTTGGAAAACTGGAAAAAATGGAAGGAATTATTTTTGTAGGCCCTATCAAAACTCATTGTGCTTGTTGCTTGACTTTGGTCACTGTTGTTTGGCCCTTAGGAACACTGGAAGAAAACTGCAAAGCGTAGTCATGTCACAGCTGCTGTTGTGGTTATAACTATTCATCACCTTATTGGATACAGCATTTAAAGGCAAGTGGCAAGCAGAGACAGATCTGTGATCCCTGTTATTATGAGTATCCAGTGTTTGACAAGTGTCTTGGCAAAGGTAAAGGGGCTTGTTAGGTGTGAAACAGCAAAGAACATCTTCAGTTCAAGACCAATATATGCTTATGTTCATTTTGGCACTGCTTCTTGTGTCCAAGCCCAGAAACCTTTGGCAGTCTGGGAACCATAAGTGTCCTTGAAAATGTCCTAGTGGCTGCACCAAGTTGGACTGAACACAGAGGCAGAAAGGCAAGTGCAGGTGGAAGTTTGTTTTTAAGCCTCTGAGATATCTATGTAAAAGAGAGGACACGTGTAAAATGGAAGCCTGGTAAGGTGCCAGGAGTGTTGGGGAATGGGTCAGTTGGCTGTGATTTAGATAAAGGACAAATTGGAGAAGATAGACCCTGTCTCACTGTGGGGCCTTTGCTGTAAATATAGAGCAATACTTTTGTTGATGTAGGCCCAAGATCCACAGGTCTCTTCAGGGAGGGTGTCCAGCTCCTCCTGGGTCAGGTCTGGTGTGCACCACTGCATCTTCTGCCACTTTCTTCTTCTCTGAGCATTGCCAGGCATCGTCCCTTCTCCTTGCCATCCTGCTCACCTCAGCAGGTGAAACTTTTGAAATTTCAGGACATTAATACAGATTTGGGAGTTTTTGCTTTGGCCAGACAGACCTGAAACGCTGCCTGTGGCTCCCAGTCACCATACGATGCAGTGACAGAGCAAAAACTCCCAGATCTGGGAGATGGTCTTGTAACCAAGTAAGTAGTCTTTAGAGACTACTTACAAGCATGCCAGCCTGCATTAAAAAAGATCCATCGGTTAAGACCCCCAAATTCTACCAGGCTCCTCAGTAGTTTCACTGAAGGGTTTCTGGCACCTCATTTGAACTGTTGGGTCTAAATAAGGTTTTAAGGGTTTAGCACTGGGCACTGGTTTGAACCTAAGAGTGTGGGGATAAGTTCTTCTAGATGTCCTCCACATGCAAAATGTGATTGTTTTATTGTGGATGAAGGAAGGGAATCAGCGTGGCAAGGAACTGTCCAAGGAACAAAACAAAAGTGTTTGTAGGCTACTGATACATCTTTCAAGTGATCGAAGTTTTTTGGGCTGCCCCTCTCAAAGCCTTTGACTTCTGTGGGTGGATGGGTGCAAATGCATTGTTCCTGTTAGCCCCCTGGAGTCAGAGACAGAATTACCTTCAGTCATAAGAGAAAAGGAAGATCAGGGGAGACATTCTCACTCTCAACAACTCCATGAAAGGAAGTGGTAACCAGTGGGGGTCAGTCTCTTCTCCCAAGGAACAAGCAACAGGACAAGAAGAAAGGGCCTCCAGGTGTGCCACGAGAGGTTTAGGTTGGACATGAGGAAAAAACATCTTCCCTGAAAGAGTTGTCAAGCCCTGGACCAAGCTGCCCAGGGCAACGGTGGAGTCTCCATCCCTGGAGGGATTGAAAATCTGTATAGGCATGGTGCTGAGCGACATGGTTTAGTGGTTACTTGGCATTACCAGGTTAACAGTTGGACTGGATAACCTTAAAGGTCCCTTCCAAACAAAATGATTCTATGATTCTATAACTCTCTCCTGTTTCCATAAGTACAGACTGCCCTTGAAAGACAAACAAATATATCTAAGTAACATCCCTTCTGAAAAATGTGGGTGTAGATTCCAGGAAAATATGCTTTCATAAAACTCATAGTTGTAGGAGGCTTAGCCATGTGATGGCCAGAAACACCAGAAGGAAGAGCCCTGCAGCCAGAGGCCATGGCTTGAAAAATATATGATCAGAAACTTGAAATGTTGCTTAGTAAAAGGAAGAAAATTAGCATGATACTTGTGGGGAGCAGCCTGATGCAGCTGCGCATGGCTTGCAATGGGAATCAGCCTGAATACATACCTTAGCAGGCATTGGTGTCTCTTGCAGAAACTCTGGTACCCACTTGCTACACAAAGGTCTGTCGGCTGGTGGAAATTTCGAATAACGAGAGGCCGGGAGGGCCAGTGAGGCTTTAGGGAGTGGTGTTGCAAGGGGGTAAGAAAAGCTGTGACATTTCAATGCCATTTCCTTATTCCCAGTTTCCTGAAGTTGGCTTTTCTCTGAAACATACTCAGAGGCAAGGAATTAATCTCAGAACAGAAAATATACAGATCTCTTCCAGACAACCACATTTTCAATGAAATCAGAGTCCCTGTATGTTGCAGCTTTATATCTTCACTCTTCAAATGTTTTGTCCGTTAAGATTGTCCATACCAGCATGACCTCCAACAAATTATATGTCCTGTGTCTCTCTTTTCCAGTTAAGGCTATGCTAGGCTTCGTGTCTGCTAGCTCTCTAGTCCTTGCATGTTTTCCCATCCACCCTTTCATGCTGCAGTCTCAACATCTTCTCCTTCCTTCCCTTCACCAGGGCAGAAGTTTGAAGATGTGAGCTAAAATTTATGCCATTGTCCCTTCCTAGAGATGGACAAAGTATATTGTTATGCTCCAAATGTGATACTTTTTTCTCCTGTTAAATTTTTTCTAGCTGCATAGACCAACCATCTGTTTCTTTCTCTCTTCCATCATGCAGTTCTTTGCATATTCTTCAAATTAATTATCAATTAAGAACCGGAAAGACTGGATAATCGAATTACAGAATGGTAATTGTAAGATGGTCAAAGTAAACCAGCACCTTATTAAAAGCCTCCAGATATTTAATAAGACAATAAATTCCTGATCTTTTGTTCTAAAGATGAACCTTCAGCCCAATAAATGAAAACAGAGTGACATGTATCTCTTCTTGGTCATTTATTTATGAACATAGGAAATGACATTGACTAACCCCTGTTCTATTCCAATCTCCTCCTCTCAGATGTCAAACTAACCCAGATAATAAAACAGCTTAAGTCTCAAGACATTCCCCAGAGAAATAAGAAAGTTCCCTTTTTTTTTTTTTGTGCTAAAGGGAACCTGGTTTATAAGGCATGAAATTAGCTGTCCTTTAGCTCTGTGGTTATCTCAAAAGGAGGAGGGGGCATCTGTTTTGGGGGAGAAGGGAGAGCAGTAGTGCTGGCTGCTGTGCCCTTGGGCAGCCATAGGAGCATGCACTTGGACCATCTTTCAACACCCCTCTGTTGAGCGGTGCTCAGGGAGGGAAATTTATGAGGCTTGGCATCAGGGTTGGCATACAGGGCGTGCTGGGGAATATAAGGAAGGCGGAGAGCTGATTGTGCCCTGTGTGATACCTGAGAGATTCTGGGTCTGACCATCTGTACAGTCTGATGTGCCTAAACCTTTCCTGCAGTAATCCCTCTGGCTGCTTGGCCTCCTTTTGTAGATACAATCACATCATGTGGTCACAAAGATGATGGCTCATCCTCAGCCATGAAAGCACAGATTCACCAAAATTCACCAGCTGGAGAAAGGCTGGAAGAGGTCATGCTGTCTGATTGCAAGCCCCAGGAGATCAAGTTTACCTATCTCACTCCTGGTGATCAGGCTCCCACCTCTAATAATATGGTAACTTTCATTTTGAATTGCAATTTTACTGACGGAACTTGAGGGCAGCTTTGTGACTATGCTGAGAGCATACATGCCCTGTAAGCCTCCTTTGCTCTGGGGAAGCATCTTTAAGGGGCTGCAGCTTCAGTTTGTTGGGCCCCTTGGGCGTGCAGCAGCCAAGAGTAAAGTTGTGTATTTAAGACAAACAACCATCACCATTTCATGTGGCTCCTGACAACAACTCATTCGCTTCAGCATTATTCCCATCCTTCTTTATCCCTCCTCCAAAGCCTCTTCCATCACCCCTTGCCCTCAACCCAAATTCATCAGAGCCTCATAGCCATCACAGCCTGCAAAGCATCCTCTGCACATTCTCCTAAAGCAATTGCACATAATTAAGCAGTACATTTACATGTCAGACTAAACGCACTGTCCAAGCTGCTCGTTCTGCTTTGTGCAGTGCTGTGCCAGGCATCCTCCAGAAAGGATGCAAATCATGGCACAGAAAACATATTACGAGTGGCACACAAGATCTGTGCCCACTTTGCCCATTGTGTCAAGAAAACAGAAATGCTTGTCAAAATACCAGCTCGAGTAGGAGCTCACGGCTTCTGGAGGAATAAAAGAACCATGTTGGCAAGCACAGGACTAGACAGGCAGATGTCCTTCTCTCCACCCACTAGGATTTTATTGGCAATTGAGTTAACAACCTCTTTGCATATGAAAGTAACAGAGAGGCGCTGCTGTGGCCTTGATGGCAGGAGACTTGGCTGCAAAACCAGTGAGACATTTGACAAGGAAGCAATATGTTAGCAACATCTCTTCATCTGTGTTATCAGGGCCAAATTGCCACGGCACTTGCAGCCATGTGGAGGCATTAGATTCAAAGTGTTAGACGCCCTGCCATTCTTCCTCATCATTTTCTCCTTTCTCTTATGCCCCTTTTCAGAGCAGCCTGGTCCTGACACTTCTCTTCAAGTGGCTCCAGAGCCAATCCTGCCTTGTGCTGCTGTATATCCTTGGAAAATAGGCTGCTAGGTGCTGAACACCCACATTTTGAAATGATGGCTCATGGTAAAAAATGGTTCTGGTGGTTTTTTGTTTGTTTGTTTTGTTTTTTATTTTTATTTTTTCTGTAGAAGCAATTGCATTTTCAGATTTTCCTTTAAGAGGTCACATTTCTGAGCTAATGAATGGAAGGAATACAGACTGGCAAAGCCTCTCCCTATGTTGAATCCTTACAACAGAATTTGTACCCTACAGCAGTGGTTCCCATACTCTTTAGATTTGCTGACTCCTAGTCTACCCTCAGTGAAAAGGCAGAGTTCCTTGTGGTGGACTGATAATAACCTTGCAGTCATGAGGTGTATTTCATGGGTCTCTGGATACTGAGGTGTATCTGAACACACAAATGGATCCCCAGGAGAAAGGTGTTGTAGAGAAATCCACAGAGGGCTGAATAGGCAAAGGACTGTAACCATGTCAGCAGTCTCAGGGTCATCTGGGGGAGCCCTGTGTAGCTGCAGTCTGCAGCAGAAGCTCTGCCCTTGTGTTTACCAGGATGGGGAATATTGTAGGAAGCCTGCCCAATCTCCCAGCCAGCCATTGAGCCCTCTACCAAAGGAAGCCCAACAACATGGAAAGACTTTGCAACACAATTGTTTTCTCACCAGTTCCTTCTCACTCTCTTTTAAGGCTCACTGGGTTTAATAAACCATTGCAAACTGCTGGGGTCACATTCTGCTGTCTGTACAGCTTGGAGGTGAACAACTCTTCCATTAAGCATCAAGGCATTATGGAAAATTCCTACACTGAGCTGAGGAAAGAAATTGGGGCAGGAAAGCTGAAGGCATCCTTCTACCTCTGTGAATGTGCCCCTGAAATCAGCACATGGACAGCACAAATTACCTGTGTTCTATCTGTGTGCAGGCAGGGAGGTGTGTCACAGACATGTATGGTGTGGCCCCTTGTGAAGATCTTCCTGTACTGCTGGGTTTTGGCTTCCCTGTTCACAGCCCCCTCCACTTGCTGCCACTGCCTGCAAAGGACCGGTTGGTCACCAAGAAAGGGAATCAATCACACTACTATAAAATGGGTGAAGCAGAGGTGGACGGGAATTGAGGAGGCGGACTGCAGACATTACTTATGTCCATGCAAGGGAGGCCACCCATGTCCATCCCTCAGCTCTGAGAGACTAGGTTTGCCCATCGCCTTTCTGTGTCATCCCAGTAGCTAACCACAGGCCCAGACAGCCAGTGTCCCTACAGATCTTTGCATTGCACACTGTTCATAGGGGTATCATGAACTCTCTCTAGGTTGGTACCATTCATTGTTGTGTGTTCCTTTTTCCTCTCCCCCATGCCTTCTTCCCAAGCATCACTCTTTGAGAAGTATCATCATTGCTGCTGTGGTTTCTTCTATAAAGCACAAAACCAGACCTGCTGCCTCTTCAGGGCAGACATTTAAGCTCCTCATCTCACTGTCTTCACTGTGATGGCCAAGGAGTGATGGTTTTCAACTAAAAGATGAGAGGTTTAGACTAGATCTAAGGAAGATATTTTTGACACTGGCCCAGGTTGCCCAGAGAGGTGGTTGATGCCCCATCCCTGAAAACATTCCAGGTGAGGTTGGGGGCTCTGAGCAACCTGCTCTAGTTGAAGATATCCCTGCTCACTGCAGGGAGGTTGGACTAGATGACCTTTAAGGGTCCCTTTCAATCCAAACCATTCTATGATTCTATGGTTCTATGCTGCATGCAATGTTTCTCACAACAGCTTGTCTTTCAGCTGTTGTGATCTCAAGCCTGTGGTCTGACTCTACTAACCTTGTGTTTTAAAGCATGTCCTTTCCTCACGGTCAGCATCATAGCGGCATGCCACAGCAAGTCAAGCTCTTAGTGTGACTGCAGTGTATAAGGTGAAGATGTACCCTGAGGTTTCTCCAGGCTGCTGTCCTGGAAGTATTTCCCAGCTTGCTTGCTGGCCTCAGGTGAGACAAGCACATCTTCCCTTCTTGCTCTTCTGCTCCCCTACCCCTCTCTGACTTGTAGAATCATTGTTCCAGCTCTGAGAGACTTCTAGGTCACAATGCCCATTTTATGAGAATAGAAACCAAGATTCTCTCATTGCTTCAGATGCCCTGCATGAGGCTGGGGACAAGTTAACTGGTTTAGGGGTCATCTCTCCAGCATCATCTCCATGAAATCCCATAGAATTAGTACTGAATCTAGAAACTTACGGAAATCCCACCTGGTAATTTCTTTCTGCCTCTCTCCCCTCCTCTGGGCAATGGTCAGCTCTCCTGAGCAGATATATGGACTAGTCATTTCTATTCCCTGCATCCCCAGATAGGCATGACAATCTCTGTGTGATCACCAACGGTGGTGTACCTCGTGTAGATGTTTTCAGCTTTTATATTGCTCTAATTCCTGAGCTGTGACAGACTTAAATAACAGCTGTTGATTGCACACTGACTTGTTCACAAACAAAATATGCAACCCTTGGTGTCTCTTGCCAAGTCACTGTTCTAGTTTAAGGTCAGAATGGTCCTCAGTTCCTCCTTGATTGGAGGACAGAAACACTGAAAGCCCTGCTGGGCTCTGAGCTCAGCAGGAAATCACAGGCAGTGCCTAGGTCAAGCCTAGGTCTGGAATCTGGTGAATACTAGAGTGCAGGAGTCAATACAGCTGTGTTCAAGCAAAGCTTCTTACAGGCTTGTGGATTCTTTGGAGTGCATCTCCAAGCACTGCCTGCCAGCCAGAAATTCATGGTCATACCATCTGG
This sequence comes from Coracias cyanogaster, assembly GCA_033124195.1. Classification (NCBI taxonomy): domain Eukaryota; kingdom Metazoa; phylum Chordata; class Aves; order Coraciiformes; family Coraciidae; genus Coracias; species Coracias cyanogaster. The sequence continues at coordinate 23,550 of JAVSBS010006996.1, read as the reverse complement.
ATTCTGCCAAGAGACAAGAAACAAATATTGGCCTTTGAGTTGTGGCATGCGGAAGGAAAGGAGAAGGATATCACCTCCTCTGGATGCCAGGGAATGAGTTACCAAACACTTTTGCTCGCTCCAACTCCAATAGATGGTAGAAGAGGTTCCCCAGGTATCTGGCTGATGTTCCCATGTGAGCCTTTCCTTGCCGCCTGCCTGGATGCTTTTTCTTCAGTGCTAATTGGAGAATGTTTCTTAGTCCCCAAGGGTACATGATTAGAGGGCTGGAACACCTCTCCTATGAAGACAGGCTGAGAGAGTTGGGGTTGTTCAGCCTGGAGAAGTGAGGACTCCAGGGAGACCTCATTGCAGCCTTCCAGCACCTGAAGTGGGGGCTACAAGAAAGCTGGGGAGAGAATTTTCACAAGGATGTGTAGTGATAGGATGTGGGACAATAGCTTCAAACTGGAAGAGGGGAGATTTAGATGAGAAATTAGGATGATGTTCTTCACTATGAGCAGGTGGAGACACTGGTACAGGTTGCCCAGGGAGGCGGTGGATGCCTCAACACTGGATGTGTTCAAGACTAGGTTGGATGAGGCTTTGAGCAACCTGTTCTAGTAAAGGTGTCCCTGCCTATGGCAGGTGGGTTGGAACTAGATTATCTTTAATGTCCCTTCCAACCCAAACCATTTTATGATTCTATGACTCCCATGTGATATGTTGCCCTGTATGGGAAAACACCTGCTGAATTCACAAGTCTTATGAGGAGTGGCTGAGGGAACTGGAACTATTTAGTCTGAAGAAAAGGTGGCTCAGAGGAGACCGTATAGCTATCTACAACTATCTGAAAAGAGGTTGTAGAGATGTGGGTCTGTTCTCCTAGGTAACAAGTGATATGACAATAAGAAATGGCCTCAAGTTGTGCCAGGGGAGGTTTAGGTTGGATATTATGAAACATTTATTCACTGAAAGGGTTGTCAAGCCCTGGAACAGGCTGTCTAGGGAAGTGGCTAAATCACCATCTTTGGACGTTTTTAAAAGTTGTGTAGATGTGAGTTTTAGGGACATGGTTTAGCAGTGGACTTGGTAGAGTTAGGATAATGATTGGACACAATGATCTTAAAGTTTTTTTTCAGCTGAAATGATTCAATGTTTTTATAACCAGAGTTGTCTCTTGAGCTGCTAGTGAAGCTATCCCAATGCATTGCGGAGCCGTATATGTCTACCACTACAACACACACCCTGGGTAATCTTCCAGCGTAAAAAGTGCCACCATTCATTTTCTCTTAACGTTTTCCTGTTTTGTACAGTACTCAACAGTACAGACATCTTTGCTGCTGTTTCTCTTGTGTTGTCATGGACATTTCCAGTCTGGGATCCAGGAGCACAGGACCAGATATACACAGCATGATTCTCATTCTTCTGCCACATAAATTACAGTCATCACTTGAAATACTCTGTCATCCCTCAGCAAGTTGCTCACCTGTAGGTTTCTCCACTCTCAAAACCAGGCTGGAAAGGGTCCATCAGAGTTCCTGCTGCTGCTCTTCATGTTAAGATGTTTCTGCCTCAGGTGGAAAGGAAATAATAATTTACTTCAAACCTCCAGATGAATGCACAGCACCAGGGCCAGATATAGCTGCAGTAGGTATGGCTTTCTCTAGTCTCTGGCAAATGTACAACTGGCTCTTACAGCTGCAACCTCACTTGGGGTATGTTTAGAAGAGTGCTGCAGGAGGAGAGGGCACTGAGTGGGTGAGGAACAGGATGTCATCTGAGACTACAGCAGCTACGTGGGGGGAATTTGTGCTGGAGCCTAATGAGACTCCTAGTAACATTTGCTCCTCATGTTTTCCCCTGCAGATGAGATCCTTAGAGAGGATTGTATGATTTTTCTGCTTTCCCTCAATGGCTTTCCATTAGTGAAACATCTGTTAGTGTCTGGAGAGGCTTCCTCATGGCACTGCAGTGGAAGCTGAAGCATGGAGCTGTTTCCTAAAAATTCAGCTCCCATTACAATTCTCTAAGACAAAGCCACACAGCTGTGTGGATAGCCCTGAACACATGAATCAACAGCAACAGACACACTTGTGGCTGCCCACCTCTGCAGAGACCTGAAACGCTGGCACCAAGAGCTGTGAACTTTTCCTATGATGTGAAGATGAAGGGGAGTTCCCTCTTCGCACAGGTCCACCTTGCCCAGGCAGGATCTGTGGCAAGACTTGTGGGAGGACACACTGGTGAGCAGGGCTAATTATACTTCTTTCATTTCACACAGATGTTCCTAATGGGATCAATGGGACTACAATGAGTCTTACCTCCAGAGGACCTGGCTCATTGTGTTGTGTTAACTGTCCCCCACAGCTGATTGTTTAAAAGGCTTTCGGAAGCCAGACTTCAGTTCCAAAGTCACTTTGGTGGTTTTTAAATTGGCATCTTCCCTCCCTACCAGTGGTTTGGAGAGGCTACTATCCTAACAGGGCACAGCATCACCCTGCCAAGGTGCTTAAACAATGAACAACCAAATTCTAGGAACACCAAAAGCACCAAAAGATCACTTAGACTAAGTCCGCTCTAGGACATGGAACACCTGTCTCTGGTCTCTCCTGTTATTACCTTAGTTCTCTGCCATGATTTTTTTCACAGCATAGAGCACATCATAAAACACAAGAGAAGTTGGAAGTTTGCTGTTGACTTCCCATGACTAGTCCTACCCAGACAAGCAAGGGAACCTCATTTTCCACTTCCCAACCTTCCATCACAAATCTGCACACTTCCTAATGTCCTGCATTCAACCAGAACGTCCCATCAGCTCCTGAAGGAAGGCAGCAGCTGTATAACTTAGCAATGTTGTGTTCAATCATAACATCAGAAAAATGCATAAAATAAAGGAAGGAAACTGTAAGGTCCTCAACATTGAAAAAGAAAGGCTTCTGTCATGGAAAGCCGTGGTCTCCATGAGTATTTCTGTATTTGATTTTCTGCTTGAAAATTCATTCCAATTATCAAAGGCTCAAGTGTCTCCTGATAATTCCTTCTGGTCAGGGAATAAGCATCTGCTCTCTCTGATTGTGGGTCGCTTCTCTTATACAAGGCCTGATTGAGACATGCATGTCAAGGTCAGAAATGAGGCTGAGCTTGTATTGTTCACCTAAAAACACCCACCAAGCGGCAGAAGAAAAAGAGAAAATAACATGTCTTTAAAGTGGACATGGGTAATGTGCCTTTTATTGTGAGTAATTATGATGTAAAGAAGAGACAACTGTAGCATTCTAATGCATTAATAGCTCATTAGTTGCTAGGGTTATATATTTTGTCTGCAAAGGGATGAGGTACTTGGATGGAAAATGTCCTATTTGAAAGGGGGAAAGGTTAAAGGTTTAGAAAGAGGAGGGTGAATACGGTGTGATTGGAGCATAAAAACAGAGTATTCTAACCATAATAAAGCACCCACTTATCAACAGGACCTAAGCAGATCGTTGGTCAAGAACAGATTTGCACAAACACCAGCTGCCTTCAGAATGCTTGGAGATGACACGGCTGCAAAGTGTTTTGGCCTCTGGGGCTGTAAAAACCTGGAGTCTGCCCACTTACTCATCTGCTGCTTGCAAGGCTGTAAAAAGAAACTTGAAGAATCATCACCTGCCTTGCAAATTATCCAGTCCTGATGTGTTTGCTAGGTGGAGCCTTTTCTTTCCTACTTTTGCGCTTTCACCTCTGCACAGTGTTCCACAGGCATTTCCAATGACAAGCGTCCCACCCCCGAAAAAACCACGCCAGCCTTTCTGTGTCAAATCAGTGATAAAGCTCTCAGGGAAACAATTTCCTCCATGACATTTGTAAAGGGAAATTCTGCCTGGAAGGAAGCACTAGCAGGGTGAGCTCCTGCATGGCCCCAGATGCAAGGAGCCATTTAAATTGTTTGATGCGGTGGGCAGGCCCATCACAAACATCCTGGGGTGGGGGTGGGGAGGGGAAGCATTTCTGAAATACTTATCATTTTAAAAATAGATTTTCCTTTTTCTCCTAATGCAAAATGATGTCTCTGATGGACTCCAACCAGAGTGTGGGCTGAACTCTATCCTCTTTCATCTGGATCCCAGAGGTGTTCTCACCCCCGCTCCCTCCACCTCCACACCTGATGTCCTTGCCAAGCACATTGGGACGACGCTCCAATCTGGAGCACAACAGCATACAGCCTGGAGCTAGCTAGCTAGCTTGAGAGACTACTGATGAGCTGCCTGAGTGCTTCCCTTTCATTCCTTCCCAAGATTTGAGGCTTCATCTTCCTGTCTTGAATCTCCCAACTCATCTCAATTTCCCAAGTGGGAGATTCAAGAGGAAGAAGAGGATCTCCACTTGTCTCTCCCATGCTGATGACCCCCATGCATCCCATGAACCATGAGCATCTGTGATGGCAGAGTGAGCAAGTCACTATCTGCACATCTGAGCGAGCCAGAAGAAATAATGTGGCCTGTGGGAATAAGTTGCCTCATCCCAAGGGCTGACCACACATGCTCAGGTGTTACCTCAATGCCTGGTCTAGCCACAGGCCCAGACTTGCTTTGGTTAACACGCTGTGAGCAGGTGTGTCTGCCACCTGTGAGGGCCCATTGGTACTAGATCATACTTCGTGATCTCCAACAGTGTGAAACTAAGATTGTGTGTTGCCTGTACCATCAAGTTTATGACCTCATGATGCATGAGAGAAAGTACTGGAAAGGGAATTTAAAGCACATAAAGTCCTAAAGCTCTCCTGAGCCAAATCTACATAGCTCACCCCTGGAATGAATACAGAAGGAAAGTCCTTGTGTTGAGCCATTAGATGTAGCAGATCTTATGACTACCTGCCAGGGGTAACTTACTGGGCATCAGTTGAGCACTGAACTGCTCTTGCAAAGCCATTGACCCTTTCCATGGTATTGTTCATGAGTAGTGCAATGCTGCAGTTTCTGGTCAAATCAAGCAACAGAAAACAAGGGAAGGTAAAATGTGTTTTCCTTGAAGAACTTTGTCTGCATTTTGTCAGCTGATGATAAAGCTTTGCTCTTTCATAAATGAATCCACAGTCTGTTGATGCTTTTAGTCATAGAATGCTTTGGATTGGGAGGGACCTTTAAAGGGCACCTAGTCCACCCCCCTGCAATGGCCAGGGGCATTGTCCACTAGAGCAGGTTGCTCAGAGCCCCGTCCAACCTCACCTGGAATGTTTCCAGGGATGGGGCATTGATGACCTCTCTGGGTAACCTGGGCTTACCACCCTCAGCATATAACAATTCTTTCTTCCCTCTAGTCTAAATCTCCCCTCTTTTAGTTTAAAAGCATCAGCCCGTGTCCTGTTGCAACAGGCCCTGCTAAAATGTCTGTCCCCATCTTTCTGATAGGCCCCTTTAAGTACTAAAAGGCCACAAGAAGGTCTCCCTGAAGCCTTCTCTTCTCCAGGCTGAACAACCCCAACTGTCTCAGCCTGGCCTCACAGCAGAGGGGTTCCAGCTCTTGCACCATTGTTGCGGCCTCCTCTGGACTGACTCCAACAGATCCATGTCTCTCCTGTGCTGAGGACTCCAGAGCTGGACCAAGCACTGCAGGGGGGGTCTCAGCAGAGCAGAGCAGAGCAAAGGGGCAGAATCCCCTCCCTTGACCTGCTGCCCACACTACTTGGATACAACCCAGGATGCGACTGGCTTCTGGGTTGCGAGTGCATGTTGCTGGCTCATGCCTAGCTTTTCATGCACCAACACTCCCAAGTCCTTCTCCACAGGGCTGCTCTCAACCCCATCATCTCCCAGCCTATCTTGATACCGAGGGTTGCCCTGACCCAGGTGCAGTCCCAAACTGTCTTAAGGGTGAAGCCAACCATGGCTTGTGAGAGTCATTTTTCTGTATGAAAAAAAGCAAGTCCTATCAGAAGGACACTTGCTTGTCTTTCAAATGCATTTCTCACAGTAGCCAGCACTGATTTCTGAGACAGGTGACAGACTGGACAGCCACAGGCTGTGTATACCATGGGCTGTGATGATTGTCAGCAGGCATGACATCCTGCTGCTGCTGCTGCTGGGATCCTGCATAGGTGAGAAAGGAGAAAGCTCCTTGTCAGATTGTGTCATTCCAGTTTTGTGGCAGTGGCCAGCTGGAGAGGTGGGTAATAGATTCGCTCCAGTCAAACAGCCAGCATGGATCAAATATTAAATACACCGCTGGTGGAACCTCAGCCACAGTTGATGCCACGCATTTTTAATCAAAGAAACACGTGTCACCATGCAGCAGGGTGGTGGATGCTGCCAGGGAGATGCTGGTCTGCATCCACAAGCCCACTGCAGCCATGGTGGTCATCCTGGGAAGCAGAGGGGATCCTGGAGCATTGCCAGGCTGCAGAGCTGCTGCTGCTGCCACCGCTTGTCCCAGGGGTCATATCTTCTGCCTCTTTAATGTCCCTCTGACCTTTGCTGTTACAGCCGGGAAAGCTGATCCTATTGATTTTATGTGGATTATGATTTTTGCTAGATTGCCCTGAAACCTGCTAATTGTGCACACAGCTATTTATAGTGTCTCAGAGTGGGAGTCAGAAATTTTTGTGGGCGCGAAAGGTTATCTCACACACATCTGCAGAGCTGACACTTCTGTATTTTCTCTTAATGGATGGTCAGAGATATTTAATGGTAGACATTTTCTGTCCAGTTTGAAAGGTGTCAGGTATTTTACAATTTCTTTCAAAAGAAAAGACCTCATTTTCTGCTGTTCTTACAAAATTTCTTACCAGGAAGAAGCTTTGTGGTTCTGGGGGTGAACAGAACAATAATTCAGGGTCAGACCTGCTGCTGGCCAGGGTTCAAGAGACTACATGTTCATTCTCTCCCCTTATCACAAGCTGCTAGAGAATAGTGTCAAGTCTGAAAGAGGAGGTCTAGCAGCTGTTCCATAACACAGTTCTGTGCCCAGCTGTGTGACTGCACCTCACCTTCCCAAGCAGCTTTCAAGCCTCCCTCCTCCTGCATCTCCACCCTGGCTTTGGGGTGTCTGTATCTGCAGCAGGGTCAGGTAGTAAAGCAATAGAGTTCAATGGAGGTGGAGCTGGGGTGCTCACCGCAGTCTTGGTTGATTTAGTTATGCAGTGATGGTCACACCATCTTTGCTGGCTTCTAAAAGCTTGGTTGAAATGTAGGTACTAAACCAAGCAGCTAAAGCCACATCTTGTGCTAAAAAATGCATTCATGCCTCTACATTTGTTCCTTGCACATCCTGCATGGGTTTTGTGTGTCTCCTTGCTTCCACTGAGAGAGGAAGTCAAAATAATTTTATGTATATCTAACAGTTGAAAGCTTGGAAAAATAAAAATCAGAGGTTTATTGAAGCTATTGCTACAGGATTCTGCACCTTCCTAGGTTGGCCCTGGATGCCTCTGAGCTATTTGTTCCTTTCCTGGCTCCTTTTCCACCTTTCCTCCTGGTGAAATTAAAAAGGAGCATCACTTGACTGATTTAGTCTAGCCTTGAACTCTGCAGTGTCAGTAAATATTGTTTCAGCATCATCACTCCGTCGTGCTGAGCCCACTCAATACGTAGCCTGAACTGCTGCTCCAGTTGTAGTGCTTTGCAAAATAAAATACTGCCTCATCACAGATGCAGCCCACTGACTCCTTTAGTGAAAAGTGGGATATAAATTTTTTCCATGCATTGTGTTAAGCGTTTGCTTGCAACAGCCTGGAGCAGTCATTCAGAATATTTTAAGAGTGTCTTTCATACTGTTGAAATACCTGGCAGCACACAAAGGCCAAAAGTGGGAGTAATTGACGGTAGGATTATTCTCCACTGCCTGAAATAAAAGTAAAAATGGCTGTGAATGTAACAGGGAGTCAGATCCACACCAAAATGTTCGTTGAGTCTCTTTGTGTAATTAGTCACTATTATCCAGGTGCCACAAGTCAGCACTTCAGCAAATCCCACACTAACTTGGAAATCATGGGCTTAGAAGGCAATAATCAAGGTCTTGGAGACTGGGAGCTTTGGAGATTTGCAGGGGCACGGTATTTGTCCTCAGGCAGTGACTCTTGGCAATGGATCTTGATGGGGAAAACCTCCTGCGAGAACATGAGTGGAGTTCCCATGAACTTCAAAGACTGGCGGTACAGGTCCTGCCTGTGCCACTCTGACGGCTGCAACAGTTGTAGGCTGCATGCATTTCATAACCAAAGTCCTTTTGAACAGTATACAGCCATCTGGGATCTTTCTGATTCCTGGAAGATGGATCCCAGAGCCTCAGTGGTATGTCAGACCATGCTTGTTATCTTGAGGGTATTTAGATGAGCTTCTGAAAGATCTAGAAACTGTTTTATAGGACTTTTTCTTCTCCCACTCAGATGCTTGTCTCCATCCCTCAGTCATCTCTGAGAATTGTGTTAAACCAGCCAAGGCTTATAAAAGATTACAAAACCTTGCTGAAAGCCAGAACTCCTTGTAAAATTGAGAAAGTGCATAGAAAGAAAAGGGGTGGGTGTGGTGAGAAAATGAAAAGAGGAGTGTCTCGGAGAGGAGAAAACCCAACATCTTCTCACCTGTAGAGGTGTGTTGTTAACAAGGAAAGGGAGGCATCCAGTCTTGTGGGTGAGTAAAGGGAGAAGAAGGGACACCTGATGACACTCTGGGAGGGTAAATCACAAACCAATCATCCAAATGTATTTTCCCCCAATATATCTTTAGCCTGAGGAACTGAAGTGCTGGGGCCTGAGCTGTGGGCCCCGTGTTGGAGTTGACCTATGAATGAATGTCACAGTCCGGGCGGTCCCTAGTCACAGCCTAGCAGAATGTTTTGTGTTTTTCTGTTGGCTTCATGTTCAGAGGCAGAACCTGGCCCACTTGTGTCTTTGTGGTTCTGCCCTCACCCAGGTGGTCATGGTTGGGGCGGTGGGTGAGGCCAGGACTATATTAACCAGGAGCTGATCAGTTGGAAGAGCTTCATGTGGGGTGTGGCTCCTGTTGGGGCTGGTCACTTCTTGTTGAGCTCTCTTGGCGGCATCCTTCCACATGAAGAGCTGCTTGAGGGAGCCATCTTGGTCTGTTGCATCCAGCAGGTGATGCTGGCACGACAGTGGGCAGTGGAGGAGCTGGGCCCACAGGAACCTATGGCAGGACTGTCTGAAAGAAGACTTCCAAGGGGGTGTTGCAGAGTTCAGTGTTGGCCTGTGTGATCAGACAACTGATAGCAGCATAAAATGATGATGGCTGAACCAGCACAAAAGGAACCTAGTGCTGAGCAGCATCACTGAGGCTGACAGTGATGACAAAACCGAAAATGGGTTTTGCAGAGTTCATGGTAATGGGCAATTCACATGTTTTGAAGTAAATATGTATTAAACACATTGAATTTTTTGTTTCTGATATAACTTCTGGGGCAGTGCAGGTTAGCTAATAGCTGTCTTGGGCACCGCTTCCTTGGAGACTTCTCTGAAGGAGATGGTCCTGCTGAAGGGGACAGTGAGAACTGATGTATTCACTGAAGTGAAGCACAGCACTGATTTAGATTGACTCTTTGTTTTTCCTAGCTAGGTGGTCATGGATGCAACCAAACAAGGACACACTGCAGGACTGCAGGTTGCATGCTGGCTTGCATATGAGTTTTGACCACTGACTTGTAAGACCATGCATTGCTAAGGAGACTTTTTACTCCAAAGGATGAGTCTTTGAATAGTAAAGGGTCAGAGCTCGAGCTGGTGTAGATCAGAGTAGCTCCCTGGGCCTTCATGAGCTCTGTAATTTTACAGCCACCATGTTATATTTTTTATGCCCTGCTTCATTTAAACACCATGGCCACCTGGGCTGTAATCAGATGAGCATCTCATCCTCAGCCACTTTAAGAAAGACATGTTTTCTGCCAGGAAGCAGAAGATAGCTTACAGCTGGAGATACTTTTGGGTTTTGTTTTGTTGACCACACTGCTCCCAGTTGGCTCAGTAAAGCAGAGCTTTGTGCTTGGAGGTAGGAACTAGAGCTTCAGAGGCAACCCATGCCCATATGAGTCTTCAGATGCTAAACATCACAAGAAAGTCTGCCTGTTGCCACAGACACCAGGGCATGCATGTCTCCTATGCTCAGTAGGAGCAAGCGGAACCCAAGGAGCAGCTTGGCCTGTGGCTGGGAAGTTGGGTGTGTGGCTGAGCAGGGATTTTCTGCTGCCCTGTGCAAACGTCCATGTGCAGAGGCTCCAGCAGAGCTGTATGGAGGCACCCTGGGTGCTGGGAGAGGGTATACTGCTGAACAGGCTTGAGAGGAAAGATGGGTATAGGCCAAAGAAAGTTTAGCTCTGGAATGGCCGATGCCAGCCAGTCCTCACCCTTGCTCTAAGACACATGCTGAAATGCCAGAGACCATCATCCTTTCAAGGAAGGCCAGTTTCTCACAATTCCAGGGACTGAGGGAGGACCAAGGCTGTGCTTCAGGAGATCCCTGGACACAGCAGGGAGGGAGGGTTGGAGGCTAATGCCATGCCAGTGATGTTTGGTTGCCTGCTGAGGGCATCTGCTGATCTGCATCCACTGGCAGAGGGGTTAGACCAGGAGTTTTCTGGTGGACCTGGGAGAGCAGCGTTTCTGTGACCTTGCAGACTGCCTGACCCATAGCCCAGGGGACAGGGCAGACTGGGTTAGCCCTGACTGCTTGCTGGCCACATCACCCTGTCCTCCCCCATGTCCTCTTACCTCCTTGCCTCCCACCTGACATGCCAGGTTAGTCTGCAAAGCCTCAGCAGATCCAAGGCCCCAGGGGAATAATATCCACCAGTACTAATGCAATTAGGACAATTAAAGAATATAATGATGGTAATAAAGATGGGCAATATGGAAGCAGGCATGCAAATCATCTATGGAGGTGTTTCCCTTGAAGGACATCTTCTTGAGAACAATTTCTACATGAGGTACTCTTCTTTTTCTAGGCTGTTAAAAGCATATTTGTCAGGTAGGACTTTTTATCTTAACATCTTTCTTGTCTTTTCAGGATAATGCTTTTATTACGTGACTTAAAGGGAGAAAAAAAGTGTAAATAAGCCAGATGTGAATTCTGTAGCTTGGAAGGAGCTATTACTTGACCCTGCAGCTTAGTAAAAATGCTTTTACTGATTTTTTTTTTTTTTTTTTTTTATAAAGGTAGGCACTGATCAGTGCTACTGATCAAAATGTATATAGCAGCTTTCAGTTCTCCTCTGAGCTTCAAGCTCTCCTGAAAGCAGGCCATGAATTATTAAGTCAGTAGATTACCTTAACTGGAATGTATGCAGCTACTGCTGCATCAGTCAAGTTGGGCATCACCCTGTGGGGCAGGCAGGTTCCCCATGGAGGGTTAGAAACCTGAAATGGTAAGGCTCTCCTTGCCTTCCCCACCTCTTACAGGAAGTCTGCAGCAGCTTACAGGAAGTTCTGCTCCATATCACGCTGTCCTGCTCCAAAGTGGATATCAAGTCTTCAGGTTGGATGTTTTCAATTTTGTGCTTTAAAAACTTCCTCCCAAGGACTTTCCTTGGCACCGCATTTATTTTTTTTTCTTTTTCTTTTTTTTTTTTTTCCTGAACAAACATTTATTTTACCTTTCTGTTTTTCTTAAGATATATTAGGGTCCAGGGTGCAGATTTCTCCTCATCATGGCCAGAGAGCCCTAAGCATCTTTTTCATGCTCTCCTTGGGTAACAAATTACTTGTTAGAGCAGGGCCATGATCCTTCTAGCCTCCCCGATAGGTGGCTTCACCAGGGGCCACTGGAATTAAAGGATCTGAGGGGAAGCAAGGAGGGTGTAAGAGCAGCAAATCCCCCAGGGTAGAGTCCAAAACCCATTTCAGTACCCCACCTCCTTCCCATTGCCCCAGGGCAGCAAACCCCTTTGTGGTGGGGCAGGCATCTCTCCAGCCCAGCTGCTGCTTCAGGAAGTGCCCAGAGGCCTTTGAGGATCTGGGCTTCAGACCTCACTGCCCACCTCCTCCTTCCCAAAACCTCTCTCTGGCCCGGGATGAGAGACCTTCACTGCCTCCCCTGAGTTGATATAGGTTTTGGGTGCTGCAGTAGAAATAAGACACTGAGTCTGAAGTCGGCAGCACCAAGGCTCCTGCATGCTCCTTTATAAGCATTCATATGTCTCTGCTTTGAACTCCCCAGATCACCTTCTGAATTCATAACCAAGAGAAACATCCAACTCTGCATTAAGTCAAAGCTGTCCCTTGGGCCTCATAGGTGGTGATAGGAACATCTCAGCTCCCGAGTTTATATTCTCATAAATCTTGAAGAAGGTGATTTTTTCCTTCTTTTTTTTTTTTTTTCCCCTCCCTTTCTCTCCTTGCTTTAATTACCAGCCACAGGCATTGTACTGATGAACAGCACAGTGCAGGGCATGCTCTCCTTGCCATGGCTGGAGTGTGAGTCCTTCCTGCCAGCAGAGCCCAAGTAAAGCTGTGCTTACAGAATTGCTGAAATCCCAACCCATGCTAAGGTTTCTTCCAAGGACTGCTGTTAATATCTGCAGGGCTTGTGCCACTTCCTTGTGAGAGCCAAGGGGATGCTGAAAAAATCTGGGTGCAGAGCTGTGAATGCAGCCTTTTTCTGCATGGCCTTCAGGGCTGTTCCTTTCCTGATGACAGTGATTATCATGTTTGCTAACAAAAAGAGACAGGGATGGAGGAATAGAGACCATCCCTCCGACTTCCCTCTTCTGGTGTATGACCAGGTTGGTTGCTGGTGTTGGTGTAGTAACATGGGAGCTAGCAAGGATAGTGTTTTCTCAGGTCCAGGCAGGCTGTTGGCTCCATCCTGGTGTCTGTGATGGGAGATCAGCAGCAGGTACGGTGTCACCAAAGATACCCTGCATGACACGCCATGCTGTGCAGCTAAATTAAAGGACTACATGGGCCAAAGTACAAGCTCCTTTTTAGGAAAACCCACTGACTCACTTGGGGAAGCAGCAAGGCAGAAGTTGCTGGAGGCAGATGGTGCTTCCCATCATCTGCTTACTGCTATGTCCCTTCACCTCAAGTGATTTTTGTTTTGGTGCGCAAATATTTCAGGCTAACAATTTTAATGGCATCCTGCGCACAGTATCAGCCAACCAAGGGCTCCAAAGCCTGCTGCTGCCTGCTTTACCTCACCTGCAGCAGGTACTGCTCTGGACTGTGGCCTCCTGATGCATCATGTCTGTGGATGCAGGCTGGGCCCCAGACTCTGGTGAGGACTCGCCATGTTTAAAGGGCAATGATATATTGAGAAGCACTCTGTGCTGCTTTACTCTCCACCTCACACAGATCAATTTAGAGAGGGATACATTTCATTGCAAACCCATTTAGAATTTGTTTTCATGGGTTTGAGTTCTTCCTTTGCATGAAAGTGCTACAGTGCTGCAGCCAACCACTAAAACCTAAAACCACCCATAAGAAAATATACATTAAATGAAACAAAACAAAAACCCTAAACCTATGACTTGAATAAATTAAGTTCTCCAGAGTGAAACACACTATAAAAGAACAGAAACTATTCTAAATCACACCAAACCAACAGAATCAGCGTACCAATATCTGGCTCACCAGCACACACTTCTCAGATAAAAATAAACTGTTCTTGGAATGAACCCCTGCTTTGATTTATATCTTGTAGTCCAAGTACACACAAGGAGGATGTAAAATCTGCTGATATAAATACCACTGGTCTCAGGCTTTTATCAGATGCTTTCTACCAGGAAAGGAAAGGCTCTTTTTTTTCTGCTCAGGTAATTATTGTGTTCCTTTGGGCCAAGCTCCCATGTTTCCTTCTTTTTCAAAGCCATAATCCTGGGTGTGGGCCCCACATAAAATTACCCCAGTGCTCCTTGCCAGGGAATATCTCTAAGCCATGAGCCCAGCCAGACTCAGAGAAAGGATGGTTGTTTCATGAGCAAGCACAACAGTAACCAGAGGCAGAAACCAGCTGCAGGGGCCAGGAGCCACAGTGAGATTAGATGCCCCTTGCTGGACCAAGATCCTCCAGGGTCATGGTCAATGTGTGTGGGTAGAGGTTTTTTGGGGAGATGTTTGAGAAGAACCCACTGCTGTGCAGGAGATCCCAGCCATAGCCATGGCATGACCATGCTGGTCATCCTGCTGTGTGCAATATGCTGTACATGAAGGAGGCATCTCAGCATCCTGATTTCAACCTGACGAGAGAGGCTACAGAGCAGATGAGTGGGAGAATATCCATGAGCTGTGGATACTAGTGCTTGCACCTCATATTTTCATAATGCAGTGGAAATATTGTCAAGCTGTTGGCTTTTTGAATGCTCACTTCTTTCTCACTTGATGCTGGGCAAACAATCTGTGATTAATAATTTATTCTGCGAAGTTTGCCTCTATGGCTGAAATCTAATTATCCAAGACGTAGACTAGCCAGGCTTTGGAAAGAGCACATGAAATGAGGGAGTTTTTTTCCAGAGTTGCCATTTACCATTTTTCAGTTGCATTCTCCTTGGAGAGGCAGCTGGGATGGTGGGGCTTTTACTTGCACTTTACGGAGCTTACTCAAACTTCAATCCTCTCACTGTGTTCACAGTTCAAAACCATTTGTGAAGGCACCTCAGGGAATAATTTGTGTTTGTTGCTCTTGTGCATCCAGTTCAGAGTAAAAATTCAGGACGCAGAAACTGGGAAGGGAAAAAGGATGCTCAGATGCCCACATAGCAGTGTGCCCTCGTGCTGTGGCATGTGTGATGTATGAAACTCAATCTACCTTGTCCCCACCCTTCTCCAGAGCCATCAGGCTGGAGGCAGTGCTGGCATGGGCAGTGAGTCTGCCTGAGCATCACCTGCCTCAGGCTCTGGTGCCTGCCCAGGGACTCCTGCTCTGTCCATGTGGTTCCTCACCACTTGACAGGGACAGTAACGGCAGCACTGTTGTTGTGGCCCTTTCTAAACTTGTCCTGGCTCAAAGGCTGACTGCAAATGGATGGGGCCTTGAGCAAGCTGGTCTAGTGAGAGGTGACCCTGCCATGGCAGGGGGGTCGGAACTAGGTGATCTTTGAGGTCACTTCCAACCCAAACCATTCTATGATTCCGTGAAATATCACTGGGAACTCAGTGCAGCTCTGCCTGGCTTCACCTACTTCAAGGTTTCTGTGACCAGCCCATCTGCCTGCTAACCAGGTAGAGCTGTGATGCTGCAGATACATTTGCCACCTCCTCAAAAGGCCAAATGCCAAATAAAACCTGTCTACAGCTGACAATCCACTTGAATCCAGGATGGTCTCTGGCTCTGAGGGGCAGCTGTGGGAGTTCCCCAGAGGATGCACAGACCATCAACACTCCTCACCCCAGTTTTTTTGTCACTAGGACCTAGGAAGGAGGACCTTTATTTATTTGGTGGAGGTAAAAATGTAGCCTGGAGCTATCATTTGTCCTTCATCTACTCCACAGATGGGACTGGGGACCTGAAGTGTCCTCTGGGCAGCTAGAACATCTCCAATGTGTCTGTGAGAGCTCTCAGGTCCATTCCTATCTAATCCCATTGGCCTATATGGGAGTTTAGTGGTCAAAAAAGGCTTCAGTCTGGTGTAGCACTGGAAACAAAATAAGCATCATTACACAGATACCTCCTGGGTTGGATAATTCAATCTGCTGGGCATTTTACAAAAGGCTACAATCAGAATGCAATCACATATCTGGGAAATAATGCACATTCAATGCTCTGGAGACCTTCCGGGTGTAGCTCCACAGCAACGAGGAAATGTCTGCACTGACCACTCTGAAAAACACCACTTGTATTTGAATTAAATAACAAAGGCATGTTGCATTGTTCAGTAATGAAAAAATAACATTTCTGGATGCCCAGGCTTGAAAACTACAGTCTAAATATTGTGGGGGTCAGATAAAATAATATGACTTTGCCTTCCTCTGTCTGTTTTCCCCCTTGAAGGCTACCAGGTCATTTGGCAGTCTTGTGTCCCCTGCCCATTGAACTTTCATGATCCACCTAAAACCTTTCTGGAGGTACAGCTTTCCTCTGAAATAATAAAAATCTCCACTTTGTTCTCTTCTAATGAATATACTTTATTATTCTTTCTTTAATTTTTTAAAGGACATGGGCACCTTGGGGTACAGAGGCAGGAGCGGTTTCTCTTTTGCCCCTTCCTACCTTTCTTAAATCTCCCTTAGATTCCTGGCCACAAGCCCATTTTTACTCAATGGACTGTAGCCAGGGGAAGGGCTACCTTAGCTCTATGGCTCAAGATTTAGAGTCATGGGACTGATACTCAAGTGCTGGCATTGGGAGTATGGTAATTTTCTATGGGCTCATAGTGTTGGGAGCAGTGGGGCATGATCAGTCACATCCAGTCCTGCTGGAGGAGGCTCTTTTCTGGGCATGGGGAGGGGATGCCTTGTTTGGGTCAGGTTATACTGACCTTACTAGGGCAGAACTTTTGCTCTGCAGCTTCTCTGATTTTCTGCCAAACGGTGCAGCCCAGTGATGTTTCATGGGCTGAAGATACACAGATTTTCCTTCACAAGATTTTAATCACTGGACAACGTGCAGGCAGCTTTTCCTGGGAGTAACACTGGTGGGTGGTGGCACTCAATCTTTTTTGTGACTTCCCCTTTTGGGGGTTATTTTGGAGGCTTGTGTTTTTCTGTAGAAAGCAGAAGCCTGAAGGAAATTCAAGATGTATCTCGCGTGCCTGGGTTTGCCAGGGCAAGGAGAGACATGCAGGAATGTAAAATGCTGTGGATCTGTGTCCAAAATAAAGAGATGGGTGCACACAGATGCTAGCCTGAACCCAAGCTTCCTGCCACTGTAAAGCTATCCAGAGCCCCCTGACTATTTTGAATCCTGTCCTGATTAGTAATGATATTTTTAATTGAAATTTCAAGGTTCATTACTGAAGGCAGATTAATTAAATTGCGAGGAGAGATAATGAGAAATGTTCCCTTTGGACCCATAAAGGAACACACGTGTCCTAGTGGGACTCTCACAGCCTGACCTGCTGCTGTTCTCCCCAGAGAGCATCTTTCAGCACACAAGCCCGATGTGCCTGCAGGAGCAGGGGGCTTCATCCCCCTGCTGGGCTGATCACATCTCTGCTGGGTATCCGGCACAGGGTGCAGGCTTGGCACCTCACAAAATCAAGCCAGCATTGTCTGTAAGTCAGATTTGTCAAGTTCTGCTCAGTCCCGGCTCAGGGAGAAGCTTGAAACCTTTCCCTGTGCGAAAGATTATTTGAAAACTGAGGCTGGGACCTTGAGACTTTCTGAGCTTAGGAGATTCTGGTCTCCTGTCAGGGTCTTGATGACATGGCTTGCTTGCTGGTCTGATGGGGATGTCCCCAGGGTTCATTGCCCTGCCCTGGTGTCACCACCACTCCCACTCTCAGAGCCACCTCTGTAACCTCAGCAAGCTCCCAGCTAAAAGTAAGGTGGATTGGAGTTGTCTGGGGAGTTTTTAACCAGCCCTTCTGGTGATACACACTCAGAGGCAGTGCCCTCCCAGGTGTGCAATAGCTTTGCATTTGGAAAATAACACTGGGAAGGAGCTGCTTACAACCCCCCAGCCCTCAGGCATCTGCCTTGGAAGAGGCACTCTGCCTGTTTGTCTCATCTGGATATCTCAAATGTGGTAGGATGGGAGGCATTTCAGCCTGTGGGAAACTGGGACCATGGTTGCTTTTAGTCCCCAAGTCACTGGGAAGGTGGGCCTGCCCCTGCTTCCATAGAAAAGGTTGTCTTTTAGGGTCTCTCCTGTCCATTCAGTGAAAACATCTCCTGAGTCACCCTTGGTAGGCCTTGGAAAGCTGAACATCCCTAGTGTTGTTGCTTTCTTAGCCACAAATTCCAGCCAAATGAGGGCAATTTTACCATCCCTTTCCTGAAAAACCTTGCCAGAAAGGTCCATTCTCCCTCTCTCCCAAACTACAAAGAGCTGATAAATTTCTTGCAGAGCTATGTGCTCTGATAACCACCACTGTGCTCCTGAGGACAACATGGGACATGGCATAAGCCACACTGTGTGGCATAGTAAATCACAGCCAGGCTTATCACTGTCATGGGAGGAGGGTTACAGAAACTATGAAGAGCAACATGGTCTCTGCGAGGTCTTCGTGACCTTCGTTTGCGACATATTTTCTGGAGAGGTTTGTGAAAATTAGAAAGCTTTAATTGGGCTCATATGGACCCTGGTAAAATCTCTTCTGACTGCAGTATGATGAAGCAGATAAAACAGCATTGAAGATATTATTTCCTGGAAGCTTTTCTATTTCTGTCAGCTGTTACTTGCTAGCTCTCCCCTCCTTAGAGGATGAGCTCTGATTTCATACACTAGTGGGTTTTTATTTTGGCAAAAGAAGTGTGGGTTTTGGCAGAAAAAAGAGACAGTACATCAATGAAGAGGGGAAACCAATTTTTTTTCCAAATGCTTCAAAGCTACCAGCTAAGGGTTTCCAAAAAGCTTTGGAGTAGAAACCAAGTGGATGCTAAAAGAGATGGGAATTGGCTCATATCCTGAATGACTTCCATTATTCCTTGAAAAAGCAGCTGAGTTTTGTTGTTGTATTTGTGTAGACCACTGTGTTGGAGGCTCCCCACTGAGGGACAGGGTTATTTTATCCAGATACTGCACATAACACCAAGAAACACTGACATGAATAAAGTTCATTAGAGAACAGGCACGCACTTCAAGCCTACAAATGCAGAGGAGATTGCCCAGATCCTGCCCTACTTGAAAGGCTCTTTCATGTAACCAACAGCCCCAAAAGCATGAGGATAATTGTTGCAGATGGCTTGGTGAATCCTGGCTTCCCATCAGGCCCACAAGCCCCTCCAGAGCACAAGGCATGCTGTGGAACACTGAGGCAGCTGGAGCATCTCACTGGAGGAACGACTGTGATTGGTTCCTGCTCCTGCATCCTTGGGCAGCCCCAGCTGGAGCTCAAGGGAGGACAGGTCTGGACCACAGTGGCTCTTCAGGACTCACCAGTTCCTCCGTGAGCAGGTTTGCTGGGGGAACAGGCAGGAACCTGGGTGTTTCTGAGCAGGTGAATAGCAAGACTTGCAGGCAGCAGGGTGACCCCATCAGGCTCAAAGCAGCCTGGAGGATGGAAGCCAGGCATGGTCACCCCTGTCACAGAAGGTCCCCTGTTCATGGGGGGCTGGTTTAGGAGCACCCCGGTACCCACAGGAGGGAGGGGAAGGGGCACAGCTGGCTAGGTCACTCTGCAGGTGTGGGGGGCTAAAATGGAGCCTCCTTCAGCACTTGCATCCCACCGTGCCCTCTGTGCTCCTGGGGCCAGCCACAGCCCACATCTGAGTGGGTGGAAAACCCACCCATGCCATCTGGGCATGGGCTCAGGCCATGCAATGTTACAGCATTTGGGATTTAAGACCAGCACAAGCTGCTGAGACTTGGCACAGAGGTTTTTGGTAGGCTCTAGGCCAACAGCCTGCAATGGACTATCCAGCCAAAAAGTCTGTCCTCCTTATTCTTATTTATTTATTTTCTTTCCAGCAGGCTGAGCCTGTGATACTACGGTCATGATCTCATGCATTTTGGGCTAGATGATCTCCAGAGGTCTCTTCCAACCCTGCCATTCTGTGATTCTGTGGATAGACAAAACTCATGCCAGGGATGATGCTGCACCTCCTGCCTGCAGGACCACTAGGAAGACTCCCTTAAGCACTGCTTCTGTTCCTGTCCTCATTGAAAACCAAAACCCAGGTGCCTTTCTGTCTTATTAAAGATATCTCTGGGGGATAGGAGAATGGTTGTCTTCTTTTTTTTTTTTTTTCTCAGCCCTCACCAAGCAGTGTTTCTTACCTTGCAATGGTTTTGCAGCTTGTTAGTAAATAGGCCAATGGGAGGAGAACTAGCCGATGTTGGGGTTTGCCAGCCTTGGTGCCTGGGGGGAAGGCTGCTGCCTGCCCTGTGAAGCCTTGGCAGCAACCCTGATTTCCAGGGGAACATAAACCATCCTGTCGGCAGCCCATCAAAATAGTGACCCTGGAGCAGCAATAAGGTGTTGCAAGCCTCCGTCTTCTCATCCAGAAGGAAATTATGAGCTACCTGTGGCTGGATAAACCTCTACCAACTATTGACTGGTGATAAATGATTGCACAGGTATCCTTACCCAAATCACTGACCCATTGCCCTGGGGGGCAGAGCCTGCACCTGCTTTTTGCAAACAGCCAGTCCAGTCCATAACACTCAAGCTGAATGAGAGGCTAATAAAGATTAAATGAAGACTGATGTTCCTATTTGCAGTGAGAGAGGTCTTGAATCTCTTTTAGCTGCCTTTTTCAGAACAAATCCTGGGTTAAGCTGTTGCCCTGCCATACCCCATGCAGTATGTGTTTTTGTCCCCAAGTTTGCTTTGTTTCCAGTAGGCCTTTTAATTACAGTGAATTAAAAATTAAAAGAGAGGACGGCAGTGAGCGATGGGTAAGCATTGTTAACAACCAGCCATGACACAGGCTACGTGACCAAGTATGTCACTCCTGAGATCATATTTACACTGAAATAAAGGCAGAGACAAACTCAGGAGAGGGTGAAAACCCATCCAGCTCATTTGTATATAATTAGGCCCAAACTTTTTCAGTGAAGTTATTCC
Organism: Coracias cyanogaster; assembly: GCA_033124195.1. Taxonomy (NCBI): domain Eukaryota; kingdom Metazoa; phylum Chordata; class Aves; order Coraciiformes; family Coraciidae; genus Coracias; species Coracias cyanogaster. The sequence continues at coordinate 2,982 of JAVSBS010006996.1, read as the reverse complement.
CCTCTGAAAGATGCTGTTTAGTCAAAGCAGAGCCTTTTTGTGGGGAGGTATTAACAGGATGAAAACCTGTTTTGAGAAAAGCATTGGCAAACTCTGCTACTGCTAGAAGAACAAAATGCCACAGTTCTTCCTTTCAAGGGAACTTGGGTTGTGTCTTCTTTAGAAACCCCTGACCTAAATGGTAATTACAAAATTTTAAGAATTGGCTGAAAAGAACAAAGGGAAGGTTCTTGCTTGTCCCAGCACATTTTATTTTCCTCTTTAATGCAATGAAAACGAATGTGGCAATGCCAGGACCACAAGCAAAACACAAATTTGGGTTTTGGCTTCCCCATGCCAATATCTGGAATGAGACGTAAATGTACGTAAACAAAGGATCTTTTACAAATCCAGCCAAATTCCTCTTGAGTCAACTTGGAACTTCTCTAGTCTCTGAGAGCAGGGATTGGGGTTCAAGGGGAGACCCATCCACTTTCTTTGCTCTTCATGGCTGGAGATCACCAGTGGGAGCAAACTGTGCTCCTCCTCTGCACCCATTTCCGAGAGAATGCAGCGAGATGCAGGGCAAATAAATGGAAATAGCAGAGTGATTGCCAATTAAATGATTTTTAAAATTTAATCTGAACATTAAATCTAACAGAGATTTGCACTTATGGTATCTGCCCAGTGGGGCTGGCTCAAGCACGTATTCCTCAAGCCCCATGGAGGGTCTGCCAGGGCTGGACACACTCCCTTTCAACAGTGCCTTTGGAGGTACCATGGGAGTCCCCAAGTGCAGAGCTCACCTCCTCCAAGCCAAGGTGCTGGGGACACCCCACAGCTGCCATGCACCGCACAGGCGGGAGCATCCCTGGCTGTCTTTCCTGCTCAGCAGCCTGTGTTTCCTTCCACAGGCATCTCCAGCAGATGGATGTCCTGGTTCTTGGTTCACCTGGGCACTTTGGGACCTTTTATCCCCCAGCTCTGACTGCTATCTTGCTGCCCTACTGCTGAGCACAATGGATCCAACAGAATGGGTCCCCTCCCTTGCTTGAAGGGAGGATGGCTAGCTAGGGAAAAGGGGTCCATGAAAAGCTCCAACAAGGGGAGCTGGGCATGGGGGAACGCTTTTAGGGCTGGTGACCAAACGGAGGCTATCAGAGAACATCCTTGCCCATCTTCCCTGAAGCAGGCAACTAGTGCCCTGAGACTAGCACCCAAGGTATCATCTCCTGCCTCACCCCCCAGACCAGCAGCCCAGGTGCTAACCACAGCCCCATGGCACTGGTGGGGGATATGCCATTTGGGGACAGCAGAGGCAAGCTTCCAGGGCCCTGGCACCATGCTGTCTGCTGAGCTTCCTGAGCTCTCACCAACCACAAGAAAAGCTTTTCTCAATGAAAGTTGCTTTGTGATAACTGAAATACACCACAATGGCAGTCTGCAGACTTGAGTTTATGGGGATATAAAAATAAAGGCAGCTCGGAAGCAACAAAACTTCCTTTCCATTAAAATTTTGGGCAGCAAGGTCTCATCCCACAAACATTTGCAAGACCTGTGAGCTGGAAGAGCATGGGCAAGGTCACGGCCACAGCTCAGGCTGGAAATGCCCATTTTTCACCAAAGTTCGGTGCGGTAACATGTTTTTAAGTTGCACTGCTCGCAGTGTTGCTCTTCTGCCGTTAGATGTCTCTGTATGCTATGGAGCTCAGACAGGAGGTCACTCGGGGTAAACAAAGGTCACCGAGCTGGAGCTGGAGCAATGCAGGACTCTGGGGCTTTTTGTCTTTGTAGCTTTTGTCTTGTTTCTTTAATGAATGTCTTCTCTGTATGAAAGGCTGTGACTCCACAAAGATGAAGCGGTTCTGCTGTTGGGTTTAGGTGGTCATTCTGTATCCGTGCAGTTTTGATCCTTGGAAGGTTATCTCCAGGGCTGTCAGATGGAGCAGGCAGCAAAAGGCTGGAGCCCATGGGGATGTTAGGGTTATAAACTGCAGAATGTGGCTGCTCAGTAACAGGTTGCTGTGGTTCAATTCATTGTGTGCCACATCTGCACATCCAGTGCCTCCTCATAATATGCTACTGAGAGCCAGGAAGCGGGGAGATGCAAGAAAATGTTATTCCTAAGTTATCTACATGTTTTCAAGCACACCGTTTGCAATGTGCTTTAGTGAGCGGTTTTGGCAAAGCTCTGCTTTTGCTGGAAGGGGCTCACCCCTCTGTGCTTACAAAGTGCATGGGGCCTCTGAACGCCAGATGAAGCCCATACCTCTTAAAACCTTTTTGCCGAAACAAGCTGTGCTGCATCCGTTGCAGATACCGCCTCAGCCGTAGCAGCAAGTATGGTGTGTATTATGAGCTGCACGTACTGCCAACGCTCAGAGAAAGGGCCGTGCTCTAACAGCTCTCCAGGGGACTTTGGAAACAGCACACGCCTGTCTGTAGCTGTGCATGATTTTTTCCACATTTGTAATTGCAGCCTTTTTCCCCTTTTGGTGGTTATTAATGTTGTTCGTTTCCTCAAAAATTACATCTGTTTAGATGTTAATTGAGTTAATTGTTACCATTCAGCAGCTGGAGCAGCAATTTAGCACCTGTTAATAAAGATGCTCGGTTTGAAGTTGTGTGAAAATGACCATATTACAGGATTGCTGTTGTACCAGAGTGCCAAAAGTGAGCGCGGCAAGTTAGCATGTGGAAATGGATGGAGAGATGTGCTGGAGGGTGGTTTCTTTGAGCACAGCATCAACTGTTGGAGTCAGAGATCAGTAAACAAGCTGCACAATCCTGATACAGAGCCATTGAAGCCAGGGGCAAAAAAAACCCAACAAAACAACAGAGAAAATACAGGTGGCAAGCAGAGTCAAGAATAAATACTATCTTCCAGCAGAAGAAATACAGCTTCTCTGTGACAGTCTAATTGGGTAGAATGAAAGGAGGGAAGAAAGATTAAAAAAAAAGGTCTGACAACACATACGAAGAGATCTTTTATGAAGTGTTTTC
>JAVSBS010006994.1:0-23891 GCA_033124195.1 Coracias cyanogaster | reverse complement strand
ATCATTTTAAAAGCCAAACACACTTGAGAGTAGAGTCTCTTAGGAAAAAACAGTGGCTATTAGAAAAATTAGGGGGAAGGTAAAACTTCCTGTGTTCTCGTTTGTGTCTGTTGACCCTTGTCCTATCACTGGGCACCACTGAAAAGCGACTGGCCCCATCCTCTTGAAAAACACCCTTTAGGTATTTATAAACATTGATCAGATCCCCTCTCAATCTTCTCTACTGCAGTCTAAACAGCCCCAGGGCTCTCAGCCTTTCCTCATAAAAGATTTCCTTCAGTCCCCCCCTCAACTTTAAAGCCTACACTGGACTCTCTCTTGAACTGGGGAGCCCAGAACTGGACACAGTACTCCAGATGTGGCCTCATTTGGGCAGGCTGAAAAGGGAGGAGAACCTCCTTTGACCTGATGGTCACACTCTGCTTAATACACTTCTGAAAAATCTCTTTTACTTCCTCAGCCCCTCCCAAAGGATGAAATCTGTAATACTGATGTCTCTGAACAGTGCTGCCAGAGCCCTGAGTACACCAACAGGTTCTAATTGCCCTGAGCAGCTTCAGCTCAGACCTCCACCCATCCCAGGTTCCCTTTGGCCAGGTACTGCATGGAAGCTCAGGCTCTCGGTTCTAGAGTTCACTTCAGCTGTACTATATGTTTGTATGCTTGATTATGCCATGATTTTAACCTCCTTGCCTGCCTTAGTGATTTGATCTTAAATCTGCATCATGACTATGCACCTACTTTTTGATCACCAGCTTGTTGGCAAGCCCTGACTGTTTTCAGCGGATCTACTCCTCTTGTTCAGGTACCCAAGTGTTATATAAATTTGGCTTCTGATGGGACAGGTGTGCACAGTAAACAAAAAGATCGTCATCATTATCTGTTGTCTGGAAGCATTTTAGATGTTCTAAGTTCTCTGTGCCATGCTTCTCTTTCATGGAGTTGTTGTAGAACGGTGATCAGCCCTACTGTAAGGCTTTTTTATGTTGCTAAATTCCTGCAAGGCCTACTAGGCACAAAAAAAAATGGCAGGAAGGGGAAACCATCTACTTCCGACCTTATTTGGCTCATTTTTCACAAGTCATATGAGGAATCTGAGGCAGTTACAATTAGAAAGCCTGTATTTTTCAGTGTTATAATTGTTTTTTTCTATAGTTATTCATAAATGATGAGGCAGGTGCTCAAGATCCTCTGACCTTACTTCCATAGAGCTGTAAGTCCCATCAGGCCTACAAGTTCTAAGCTGGTTTGCTGCAGTAAAGTACAGGTGCTTAAACAAAAATTAAAATATGCTTGCTGAAACACATATTTGAAGACTGAAGCTTATGTGTAGTGCTGAAACCAATCAGAGTTCCATAATCTATAGCTACATTATGCTGCCAAAGTTTAGAAGTAAATCTACTTGAACTTGTCTTTAAGTCAAACATACCAAAAGGACACTAATCATTGGTGCCATAGTTCATTAAAAACAGACCGAAACAAAGTAAATTTTTAACTACAAAAGTGTCTGCTAGATAAAAACAACTAATAAAAGGGTCACTAAACAAATCTCTGTGTTGTGTTTTTCCTTCGAGGTTTGCTCTTTGTTCAGTAGCTTGTTTGAGATGGGGGTGGGTTTGGGAGAAGCGGACAATGAATTGTTCACAGTTCCTTTCAGGACCTTATTAGAATTTAATGTGAATGTGAAGTTTGTTGACCTCATTCTTTGTTGTGTTACTAGCAGGTAGACACTAGCATCCCAATTTGACCACACTTTTATGGACAAAATATACTCCATCTTCGAGATTGAAGCTCTATTCTGGCCCAATGAGCTTCGGTTACACTCAGAAAATTTTCTCCTAGGTTTATTAACAGAGAATACTGATGGAAGCTGAGCTGTAAGTTAAGAAAGTATTCTGGATAAACTTTAACTTAACTGTACGAATGAGAAAGAAGGAAAAAGAGTTGTCTTCTCAGTGAAAACTGATTAAGGAAAAAAATAAAGCCTTCTGATTTAAAATCTGTGCTTTTGAGAATTTGGGGTTTTAATTATGCTTAATGAATGTTTAGTTCACATTCAGTCCAGTTTCACAAGGTACGGTCTTTAGACTGAACTAAAATCTCTAGTGTATATAAGTAATTACAACTCCCAATCATTTAAAAAAAAAAAAAAGACGAGGGGCACAGCTGTCTAAATGACAGATTATTAGGGATAGGGTTTAGGAGTCCTGACTGCTACCTCGTGGAAACTTCTCACGTGCTGATAACCTAAAGGCTTTCTCTAGTTCCAGACTGGATTCCTCTGTTGGCTCAGATCACCTGGGATTTGAGCTCATGACCCATGCACAAGCAATGAATGATATCTGTTATTTATCACTCCTGCTATAAGCTACTCCTCATTCTGAGTCTCAGTTGAATGGAACCCAAATCAAATGAACTGCAAGGCATGTAAAAACATTACCATTTCAGCACAATGGACAATAATAGCTATTTTAAAAATTTTTCTAACATCTCCTTCTGTGTTATTTCTTCACCTGTTAACTTCCTCTCCTAGTGAAAAGAGTCCTCAGAGCCATGACAGATTCCCCTATAATGCTAGGAAAGCAAACATAGTTATCAATGGGACAGTGATTCACCCTGGATGAAGCAGAATTAGCCAAATAGGTAAAAGATGCAACAGTACAATTAAACAGGCAGTAAAACGAACAGTTTCTGTTCCCCTTTGAATGACAAAGTCTAAACTGCAGGGCTATATACCAGTATACTCATTTATGACTTAGACAGCTATTACATAGCGGCTTGATGAAATACATACATCTGCTTGAAAATGGGCGAACATAACTAATTTTGTCCTGGTATACATTTGAGACACTGGAATCAGGGCAGGAATATAATCTTATAACGAATAATGTCTTCATGTCCCCAGAGATCTGAGCAATGCCCATCATAATAATGAAATCTCAGAAGGCTTTGGGCTACAGTTACTCTTCCCTTGCAGCACAGCATGGTCAACTCAGATGACCAAGAGTGTAAAAGAAGAAAATGTATATTTGTCGGATGAAGACAATGAATCCCCAGAACTCCAATCAGGAATTGCATTAATTGTATCACACTGAGCAGCCTTTGTGGTTGTTTCTGTGATTCAATTAATTGTTCGCTGTTGTCAGTAGCCTGTTATGAAGGTGCTTTTAAAATGCCTACTAAATTGTGGGGGTGTGGGGAATCCTGGTGTGGACCAGAATATTCAAATCCATCTATTTACTTATTTTCTGAATTCCTCACATTTGAATACTGTGTTCACTGAGGAGTGGAAAATAAATTTGGACGAAAAAGCAGGGCTTTCAAGAAAACTATTTTCTTGAGAAATTAGTTTTGCTTCCTGTGCAAAGGTTTTTATTCTGTTAATGATTCATTCAGCAAGAACTCAATGCAGACTCTAGCACCCAAGCTCACACAATGACACATGGCACCCAGAAATAATTGGCTAATTTCTGTACCCATTATTTAATTACGGGTACTTCTGTGGCTTCCATTATCTCTAAGGATCTTTACACTCACGGCATTTTACTTTGATTCTGCTCTTCCCTGAATCTTTTGATCATGGGTTTCCTCTTTTGCACTTTTTGTAGCAATTCACACAAGTTTCGTTTCCAGGTCTATAGTCTTTTAGGGTGTTGGGGAAATCTTCTCATTGTTTTGCAAGCTTCCTGTGCTTTTAGTGGCACATCCATCTTGAACTTTTATTTCCATTAGTATGTAATTTACCAAAGGACATGCAAAATAGAAAAAAGATCAAATTGGTAATAGTATATTTCGCTTGTTAAAAAAAATAAATGTGAAAGAGAAAATGAGTTCCCTATCTGCTGAACAGGTGACAGTGATGCAGTTGCTGTCTGGAGTACTTAGAAATTTTAGTACCTAAAAAGCAGAAATGGACAAAGCTCAACCAGACACATTTTCCTATCCTTCCCTCCAAGACCCAGTTCTAGAACTTGGAAGCTTCCTCAGCTAAAATTCCCAATTGCTAAGGCAGCTTACATGGGATACAGGACTATGTGACTGATGGATATTATTTTATGTTTGAAATAAACTCAGAAAATCTGATATAAAGCACTGCAGAAATGTCTTTAATGGCCTAGCCACCTCATGGAGGCAGAAGATTCAGAAGTGACACCAAGATTCTGGAAGCGCTACCAGGAAACTCAGGATAAATTGAACAAAGGTACTTGTTTGCAATGTCAGGTGAAGACTCAGAAGTAATGACAGTAATAGAAAACTGATGTGAGAAAACAGCAAGATGCACGTAAGTGATATAGGTTATAGAATGAGTCAAGAATGGCTCTAAGTGTAACAATGGGTGCTAAGGACAAGCCATAAGGATCCACTGTTGCTACAGGAAGAACCTTGAGCAGCAGCTATGACAGCCAGAGATGAGTTTAAATAACATGCTCTCACCTGGCAGTAAAACCTTTCCCCTTGAACTCAGGAAGCAGCAATGACAAGACAGGCAGAGATAACAGAGAAAATGAATGAATTTGTACTGGAATTGTGAGAGTTGTTCTATCAAATAAGGGGTAAAGTTGACAGCATTATCAATGGCCTTTCCATTCAGGCTTAGATGGGCTTGGAAGTGCAATTCATAACATCAGTTAACAGTTTTCTCACTGATTTCTTGAAGAAATCTATTCTTCCTGACAATGGCGCACAAAGCAGTTACTCCATTATGAGTAAGGCTTCTCTTTAAAATAGCAAAAAATAGTAAGGCCAACACTTGACCATTCCACTTTTGCAATGTCAGTGAGAAATCGTCAGGGGCACAGCTCTTCAATGGAAAATTCATTCATTCTATTTTTATCTATTACAAGCATTTTTCACCTAATGATTCCTATTCAGATTTATCATTACCTTTTGTCAACAGATTATTCTCTATACTCTTGAAGGAAAGGATCAGAAATAAATACTATTTGTTAATTACAGTTCCAAGAATTTTTGTCTTGAATTGAGTGATTACTGGGCTTTTGGTAAACTCTTCGGATTCTTTCTGATACACTCATTACACATCCACTTTCTTCATCTACAAAGCATACTTGCACCCATGTTCTCCAACCCAAGCCTTCTGAGCAAGCATTTGGACAATGGGATTTTTGTCTTACAAGTCCTCTCTCTCAGCTAAGTTTGTTGGGCTGCCAGGCATGTCATTCATGATATGGAAAATATTTTTTAAAAATGGGAAGAGATGGATGGACAAATAGCATTGCCTTTAATTATAAGACTATTAATACTGGAGGCAATTCAACTAGTCATTGACTTCCAGAGTATCATCCATATGTAATGAACAGCTCCTGTTCAAAGTAGGTTCAGGTATGCATCATACCTGAACAAATGAAAAACCTCCGTATCTTCTTTCAGTGATATAAGACTGGGTCAATACACTCACAAACAAATGCTTTTGAGTATTTCTCAGCTGCCTGTCCTTCAATTCTCAAGAATCCACCTGAATTCTCAAGTCTTAAAAAAGAAAATTAAAAAAAAGAGAAAAAAAAGTTCTGCCTCAGTTGCTGTGGCTGTCACGACAGTTCAGAACAGGAATATTTCACACTAAAACAAGAATCCTTCAATGCTAGTGACTCCCACTTCAAAATGGAAGTAGGATACACTTTGCAAGTGGTTACTTGTGGCAAATAGAGTATCCCAAGTCAACTGAAGGAGGGGACAGAGTTCCATTCACCAAGCTAGCAGCAAAGAGATTTCATAGCCTCTGAGATGGTTCTAAGTATTTGTGAAAACTGAAGTCAGTCAAGCCCTAAACAGAACATCTTGGGCTTATAGCACACGTACATGCAGGGTTTATGCAGATTAATGTGTCATTTTAGAATCCGTGTTCCACAGGTGCTATAATGCTTCTTTACTCAGCAAGCACAGTATAGTTCTTCATAAAGTTTGCAATCAATTCAACACCAAAAAATGTTTGGTGAACATATATTGTAGGTCTAATCCATTTCATCTTTATTGAAGATGTTTGCTCAAGCCAGGAAGAGCCGTGACTAAATTCCAGGAGCCTCTGTTGTCTTAACGAGTGACTGGAAACAACATTAGAACATATGCAATTGTTATAGGAACAGCACTGGCCCTACAAAAAGAAGCTGCAGACAGCTGCATCCAAGATTACTGTAGGACATAAACATCACAGTGAAGACAAGGGTTTTCTCTTCCCAGATTGTCTTGTGTCTCACTGCTTCAAGTGGATTGAGAAAGACAGATTCCATTTCCCATCTGGATTACTCTCATGCATTTGATTTTGGTCATTTATAATCCAAGATATAACTTCATGTGTTGAGTAAGTGTCTGGTAATATAATCCATGACGGCTGGCCATCACGGGTTATGGTCCAGTATATAGTACTGAACACCTGAAGAAGTGAAAGAAAGACATTAATTTTCCAACTTACATTCTATTTTTTGTTCCTTAATGCATTTTTCCTTTCCAGCTTTTTAAGAAATACAATTTATTACCAAAGAAGAGTCAGGTATTTTGAGATCCCTGCACAGTCAGCCATCCCGGGTGCTTTAGGAGAAGATCAGCTAACTCAATGTGACTTAAGTTTTCCTCCTCTACTGCACAGAATTTCAACCTTTCATAGGTATCAGTTGGAAATGAAAATACTGAAAAACTCCAAGGACGCAATTATTGATAATTTCACCTTTTGTCAAGTCACTCACTGCAGGGAGGAGGACCAACAACTCAATTAAATTGAGGTTTTAATGGAGCTGGGCATCTAGATGGTTTCTCTAAGAAATCTGTGTATATGTCTTACATATTCACAGCATATGCTTGATGAGGTATCAAGTATGTTCGACATACATGTTAAAAGATTCAAATCGGGAAACTAATTGAAGCTCAGTGAACTGGTGTGGGAACACAGTGGCAGTTCTGTGCAAGATCATTTGGCAAGCCAGTGTAGAAGCTCAAAATTCTGTGACTACTCTTCACATGCAGCCAAGATCTGATATTTACAATATCTACCTGAGAGGTCTGCTTTCATCAACAACCTGATCTACTCAGTTGAATTCAGAGAATCCTAATTAATGATGTTCTGAGATCTAAATATAGCGAACTACTCTACAGTTTGTCAATTTAGATAGTACAAAGTATTTGGCATTTTCAAAGCACAGAACAGACAGAAAAGGCTAGGCTGGGACACTTACATCAAACCTAAAAGTTAACGTTGAGCCACAATAAAAGTCCGTGCCTCAAGTGGTCATAACTCCCTTCCATGGAGATCCCAGGAGAGGAATGGAGTATGTAGACTCCATTCTTTGGTGCATTTTTAAAATATCACTGGGTCCTGTGGCTTTAATTGGAATCATTGCATATTTGTACAAACAACTCAGTTATGCCACTCAATACATCTTTCTTAAGCTCTTAATGTACAACCCTGGTTATTTAGCTTTCCAGTTTAATTTTCTTCCACCTTTACTTCCATTTTGTGACTACTTCAAGTCTCTGCTCTCTATAACACACATGTGAAGTGTCTCCATTCTGCTAAGAAATGCTATAAAAAATGATTCATCTGTGGAACCATCCCTATCATTACTCTGAAGATCTCTTTACTACATGGACATTCATCAGAGCGACGTTTTAAATTCTGATTTATTGTACGGTCAAAAGGATTTCACAGCATTAGAAAAACAGAAGAGACAATCAGTCTGGTTTGCTCATGGAGGTGTTAGGATCACATTCAGTTCTCATATTGTCTCTCAGACTCTACCTATTTTTTTGCTTCTCATCACTGCTGCTCCTTCTCCCAGAGGCCCGCTTAGCTCAACTTGCAGTTCTTTCTGGCTCACTGCCCCAATATCTTCTGTTTCTTAAGAGTTTCTTTTCTTACTCTTCAAGCCTAGTAGACCCCAAAATCCTCACCCTTAAGCCTCTCTGGGAGGTGTGACAACTCTAGACTTTGGAATACCTCTATTCCTGCAATTCCTAAAACTAAAATAGTTAAAGAAGAACTCTAACATGTCAATAGAAAATATCTAGTCTAACCTTTTGCATGGTATCAGCCAGAAAATTCTACTTATGTATTACTCAACCACCACAAGCACTGAAATTTGAAATATAGGGCATCATCATTAATGAAGCTAGTGAAAGCTAAATACAATTTGGTAAAATTATAACTTAGGCCTTGGTTTTCTTATCAAGTAAACTCCTAATTTAATAGATAAATTACTACATTTCTATTTTGTCTACCAAATATATTTATACATTTATTTTTTTATTGTATCTTTTGCTACAACCACAGAATAAAGGCTATTTTTGGTCCAAAATTCCAAGCCAGTGTAGAATAATTTAGCAATTAGGGTTAAGTGAAAAATTACAGGACACAAAGGAGCTTGTTTTCCTCTATTCCAAACTATAGGAAAACAGGAGAAACAACACTGACAATAAAACTGCCCTACAATACTGAATCCTAAGCCTTTTCATGTTTCATCCTGCAGATCTTTTTTCCCATTGGATTAAAAAGGGAATACAATCAATTCAAATAAACCTCAGAATGGTTGGCCATATTTAGCTTTCACACATCATTTTCAATGCATTAATCCAGGTCTCCTGGCTGTTAATTCTAATGCACTAGTGATTAGATGATGCTATTTCATCTCTCCTTATGAGAGATGCTGTTCTGCAGGCCAACCTCTGGAGCCAACACAAACATAAGTGTGACATATGTTAATCTAAAGACTCTCAAGAGAGTAAGAAAATATGAGGGCAGGTATTAGATAGAGGGCAGGTAAACCCACCACAAATAAATATGCACGCTTTATGAGGAGTTATAGGAGCTATTTTTAAATGAATCTGGCTGAGTCATTAACTTCATTAGTCATGTGAAAACAAGGATGTCCAAACTTCAAACAAATATTTTGGAGAACCTTGGGGATGTTTTCCTTCAGATCTCCCATATTATCTAATATGCATTTTATTTACTGTAAACAGGGAAGACTAATCTTAAAGGTCTTTTCCAACCAAAACGATCCTGTGATTCTCTGAAAGCAGAGGACTGTGACAAACTAAAAATGCACTAACCAGGATACAACAAATGTTAGCTTGCCTTGCACTCAAATATATGTATACTAAAATAGTGTGACCTTTTCTGTCACACTGTTACAGCATCAGAGCATTGTGATGGCTAAAGGTGGAAAATTCCAAGAGATGCAAATGATAAAAAAAAAAGGTGTCAAACAAAGAACACGAGAAGTGCAAGGTAGAAGGATGACTGGCAAAATCAAAACCAACGTAACCACTGTCAGGAGCAGATGAGATCCCTTTTTTTGTGGCTGAGCAAATTGGGAGGGCAAGTAGCACAAAACAACAAGTATGGAAAGGAAAGACAAAATATATACCACAGAAAACAACTCTAAAAATAGACCAACAGGAAATGGTTTGATTATGATCGAAAAAGTTTCAGGCAACACAAAATGTGAGCACAGATTTCTAGGCCATATGAGCTCTCAAAAAAATCTGCTGAAACTTTGCTTTGTTTGGAGCCCCAACTATGAAATACAATGTCCTTCATTAAAAGAGATGATGTTTTCAGATGTGCCTTGCTGAGCTTCTGTTTAATAAATCCTTCTGATCACTAATGCAAACGTTACCAGGCAGTCACTCCAAGAGGGCATGACTCAGCATTAGATTACCCATCGAGTCAATCTAAAGGAGACTGCTTAACTGTCCATATAGCTGAATCTCATAAATAATGTATTTCTTTTTTTCTTGAAAACAGCTAAAAGAATTGTGAATATGTAGCCTATCATATAAGATTTCTGGAAGTCTCCAAGTGATGAATAAGAGAGTGGGTCACAATAGGTTTATTAGCTGGGAACATCAATCTTGTTAGCAGTATACATTCCTATTTCAGTAAGTTGTTCCTTGTTATACAGGGACTGTCTGAAAATCTCTGTGCTGCACTTATCTCTTCCTAGACGTTTGAAGATCCTGTGGTCTCAGTTACTAGTATTTAAAGATACATATTACTGCTTAAAGAGATGAGCGTGTTCTCTCACAAAATTAGGAGTGACTAGTGAAGTACCAGACCAAGCTTAAGGTACAATGCATTTTAGGTTTCCTTCCTCTCTCTATATGGTAAACAGTATAAAATCATTGTATCAATGGATCTTTTTTCAAGTTAGCTGAAGCCAATTGTCCTGGTTTGAGAGCTTGAGTTAGAACTAATTCTACTCAGTGACTTTACTTTTCAGCTGAGTCTCTTCTAAGTAACTGCATTTTCTTAAGTTAATGGCATATTTTTGCAGACAGTGTCTGCTTCTAGAAGATTCTTGATGTTCAGAGTTACCATCAAGGATTGGTGTGTGCAGAAAGGCTCTTGCAGTAAGCAAGAGTCCACACCTGCAGGGAGGAGCAGACAGAATAGGTGACCATAAACTGACCAGCAAGGGATTCCATCCCCTATATGTCATATTCAATATAAAGCTGAGGGATCATGAGCATAAAGCTCTCTTCAACTGTCAGCATCTGAGGAGGACTCTGTCCATTCTGCCTTCAATCCCGATCCATGTGTTCCTGAATCCACTTCTAGAATCCAGATCCTGAATCCAGTTCCTGTCTGCCGCTGAGTCCAGTCTGCATCCTCCCCAGTGCCTGCTCCTCAGCAGCTGTGCTGATGATGATGTAATTGCCATCAGTGCGTGGATTTGATATTGCTTATATTTCTTGTATATATTTGTATATACTTCATTTTCTTACTACTACTTTCATTAAAGTTGTTTTAGTTTTCTTTTCCAACCCATAAGTCTTTCGCCTTCATTCCATTTCTCTTCCCCCTTGGGAAGGGAGAAGGGTTAATAGAGAGCATCTGTCATTTTTCTAGTGGCTGGCCCAGCCCTAACCCTTGACACCAATCCAAATCTTCTCTTTAGACTTCTGTAGGCTTAAGGTCGATATTTATACAGGAGTGAACCCATGACATCTTACAAGGGAGGGTAAAAATTATTTGGACTGTGAAAATGGATGAGGGCCTTAATTTTGTAGCTGGTAGGAAAGTATATTTTCTTTATTTAAAATTTCCAATTTAATTCTTTCTTGTTTACTTTGTTCATTCTCCACACAGACAAAACACATACTCATCACCTATGATTGTCTACCGGCAAAAGTGTATTTTCTTTTAGTGCATTAAATATGGTCTCTCAAGGCAAGTACTTTTATGAATATACATTAATGCAAGTGCTTATCATATACTTTATCCACCATTTACTCACGTGTAAAGATACTGTTCCTTTAATAACAGCCGCAATCTATGTTTTCCTTTAAAATATGTAACGGAAGTCTGAAAATAACACATCAGTGCAATAGAAAAGACATTCATTTATCTTTGGTTCATTGTCCATCTTTAAATTTGACCAGCTAATGTGATCAGTGATACCTTTTTCCTATCTAATCTTTGACTCACTGGGCAATTTCTCTTTCTGTAGATGTCTGGTCCAGACTTCAGAGGAATCTCAGTGATTTAGAAGCTCAACGTCTTGCTTTACAATGGAGGCTTAAGGTTTCCACTGAGTAACCAGGAGAATTTAGAGAAGCGGCTTGACAAATTGTATATTAAACTCCTACTGGGAATCAGCAAACTTCTTGGAGAGACAATGCTGATCACAAGAAATCTGGAGGAAAAATATTGAAATCCATCCATTCAGAAAGGGGGCAAGTCAGTGCAATTTTTGCTGTTATTGCAGGTGCTTTGTCCATATCCCCAGTGATGAGCAAGTGAGGTGTATTTGCACACATTGATGGAAGCAGGTTACGGCTACATGTTCTTGTTTTATTAAATTTCTTTATGAAGGAATGATATTATGTATTGTATGCAGTGTTTCTGAGTATATAAAAGAGAAAACATAATATATTTTCCTTGGAGAATAGGATTTATGTGCTGCAAATGTCTGATATGAAGCAATGGTTTTGTGAGGGATTACTGTCAATACTGCCTGTTTATGAATCAAAACCTATTCAGCAATTGTAAGCAGCTGGAAGCTGAACATCTGGGGCAAGAGTCAGCAGAAAATTTTGCTACCTCTAGATATTGTCTTTGTAGGGGATTAGTTTATCTAGGTTGAAATATGGGACAGCTGTGAAAAGCCAAATTGAGAAATAAACCTCCTTCAATGGAGCAAGGACAGCAAAGTTGACACAAATGGAAGTGTAGAATCTGCTCCTCAAGAACTATTCATTTTTCTTAAATAATATGCATAGTTAGAGAGAAAAGAATTTTGCGCATACCCTTTAGGGCATACACCAGTGCAGTATGGGCAAGAAGAAATGAGGGAGAAATGGAAAATAATTTTCTTGGGCAATGGCCTACAGCTATGGGTTTAGATCCTTCCCTAGTGCAGACTCAAAACTGGGATTTTAGGAAGCTACAACACATGCCACTGGCACCCCTGAGGAGACATCCAGCTTTGCTTGCTAAATGGGTATGTGAATAAATGAGATTGGTCAGGAGAAGGTGTTTCACCAGAAATACCAAGTCAGTTCTCTCCTAATCGCTAATCCATGCTAAGGAGTTCAGGATTCTCTCCAGGCTGTACACGGACATGCTTCTTTTCTTTCTCTAAAAATGTGTAACAAAGTAATTTCAAGCTTTTCTGTTGAATTTGATGTGCTTTTAATTAGACCTTTTAAAAAGTGTATAACAGAGCTCTTAGCCAGTAATTAATTCTTCTTCTTGCCATTAACAAATGAATGTTACAAAAGGCTTCAACATTAATGACTGATGAATACTGGGTAGGGAAATGGGATTTCTCTGGGTCCATTTCTGCAATCTGAACTATCAGGACCGTGGTATTATCAAGGTTATACACTGAAATCAAGATCTTAATTTTGGCCACATAGAATGTGATTGGCAAACCTAAAATGCTCAAACCAATGGTTTTGCTTGCTAAATGTCCCCATTCAGTTTTGGAAGATTTCAGCCAAAGTGGTCCTGTGTTTCTAAAGACAGCATAAGGGGAAAATACATTTCTTTTCTTAAGAAAGGAACCATGCCTGGGGAGGGAAGTTTTCAATCACAACTAGGGATTTCCTTTAAATCCTGCTTAGGTAGCATAATTCTAAGGGAGGAGAATTGCAAGAGATAACTGGGGTGCAGAAAAATTCATAGAATCATAGGATGGTTGGGTTGGAAGGCACTTTAAATATAACTTATTTTCAATCCCCCTGACATGGGCAGTGACAGCTTCCACTAGATAATTCAGAATTTATCTTACCTTACCACTAATCATTTTTAAGGTAAATATCTGGTCTAAATTGTTTTCAAGGTTTCTTACCTCAATCAAGAGAGAAACACTACCAAAGCATATTTCATTCTGAGGATATTGGGGGGAGGATAACTAACTCTGGAAACTTAAAATGAATGGAGATCAACAGAACAGACTCTTGAATTTAACGTAGCTACAGCTAGGTAAAGTGAATTCTACGCTATCTGAGAATTGAGGGATACCCAGAAAGGCTGCCTCAGAAGAAAGGAGCTTGGAGGAAATAAGAACATTAAACTAATTAGGTGAAAAAGTGTCTTGGATTTTCATGTTCTTGTCATTCAGGAAGAAGGGAATTCGGTGAGTTAAATGGTTTGAGTGGGAGGAGAAAAGATTTTTCTTTCCCTGTTGAAGATTTCAGAAGTTGTCAGTAGAAACCAATACAGGTGATCAAGGAGTCTGAGCAAAAGCAATACTTAGTTAAGTCAAGGAGCTGATGGACAGAAAGAAACAGTACAGGCTGATGATTAATTAAGTCTGAATGAAGGCTAAACACTCAAACACCAAGGTAAGAAATGAGAGTCGGAATTAAGCCAATTGAGTAAAGTGACTGGAAACTAGATCGTGAGATATGTGAAGGAGAAAGGAAGATGACATATTTAGAGTTTTTGCGGCCCTGCGTAGGGAATCTGAAGGAAAGAAGCCAGGACTTTTTGAACAGAACAACTAATAAGTGGCGAAAGGAACAGCAAAGACTTGGTTATTCAGCGTAAAGAGTGAGCCGAAAATGAGCAGTTGCTCATGAGAAAGAGGTGACCTTGTATCAGGAACTAGTCTGAAGGCTCAGGCTTGAGACAGGATACAGCATGCTCTTGAGAACACTCCTTCAAAGCTCAATGATGGCCCTAGGCATGTGGGTCTACACAGCAGAGAGAAGCTTCTAGCCCTAGTGACCACTCCTGATGGAATCAGTGATTCTCCACATAATGCAATTTTTATTTTCAGTGTTCTTAGTGGAAAACAGCTCTAGGAAAAATATAGGAACAAAACTTGAGACTGTGATAATTCTAATATTCCCCAGCTTTCATGCACTCAGCTTTGAAACCTTATTTCAGGATATTAATGGAATTGTTCTTCAATGTAATTATTTACTTGTAATAAGCTTGTGTAAGAGTTTATAAAATCTCACGTTAGTAAACAAAACTTAGGTTCCCTGGCCTGGGAAAGACGGGCTTTTATATTAACAGCTAGTGTGAAACTTTTTGTTATGCCTGCACATTCATTAAGTCATTTTTCTTTACAGCTACTGCAACAGCAAATGGTTCTGTCATTAAGATCTTCATGGAAATTTACTATGATTTAATTGAAATGGAAAAGAGGCAATGCTTTGAGACTTTAAAGAATTTCTTAATGTTCTTCACTAAGGTCTAATTTATTTAGAAAACTCCTCTTCATTATTAACGCAGCTTCCCTTGCCTAAAATGATTCCTGTTATTGCCATCTCCATATTCCCAGCCATAGAAGGGGTCTGCTGGCTTGTCAGGTTTAATCTCTAAAAAGCAGCAAAGTTATCAAAATCTGTCAAAAGTAGGTGTTCATTAACATCAGATTTAGCTCACAAAGGGAAGGGATGGAGTGTGAAGGGTATGACTGGATAGATTAATGAAATTTTAATGGAATTCTATTTATTGGATCTTTATTTGCCACGCAGTTTGTTGATTTTGTTGTTTCAAAGTTGCTGAGAATTTAAAAGAATTCCGACTGTCTGCCATACTACCTAGAGCAATTAAACTGAATAGCCCACAGCCTCTGCAATTCTACTATTCTCCAAAGGAAAAAACCAAATCTGCCACCTGCTATTCTCCAAAGAAAAAAAACAAATCTGCCACATAATATGAGAGGAAAAACACAAAACAGAGCTACAACCACTACTGTTACTGGAACCTCATATTCTGGGAAGAGACAGGGAAGACTCCAATGAAGTTAACAGATTAATGAGGTTAATCTCTTTTTGTTATCATGACTCATTTTCATTTGTATTTCAATTACATAGAAGGATTCCAGCCATGGCAAACTGTCTTACTGCAGGCCTGGAACTTTCTGCCTTTATCAGTGAGATGCCCGTGGGAAAGGGAATAAAGATTTTAAACAAGATGGCACAGAATAAAAGCAGGCAACAATCAAAAGTCTGGATTAGGTTCTGTACCAGACTACAGGAGGAAAACATTTCTGTACCAAGAAGCTAACAAAGCTCTGAGTTCAGTGCCTTGAATAAGATAGATGACATCTACATCAATGCCCATTCTGAATCATTAAGAATTGTTCTATGTATATGTTTTCTCAAACTAGACACTAAATAGTCACCTGCTTTGTTTCATAGTTTACAGCATCTTTACAATGCAATAACATTAATTTCTGTGTTTTACGCTCACCGATAAAGGGCGGAAAGATGGAGATTTCTGCGTTATTTCATGTAAGCAGAAACATAAATTAATACCTTTTTGTACTGACTCAGACTCTTGACATTGAAAATTTGGCTTTAGTACTTTATTGAAAACAGGAAAAAGAACAAAACCTGCAGATTTCTTAGCATCTTGCCTACGTCTACCTAGAAATATCAATATTGAAATATTATTATGCTTCTGAATCCCTGATTTGGAGAACTTTTTCAAATGTATATCTAAATGACTCTCCAAATCTGTGACGCACACTCACACACAAACAGGTACATCCTATACATCTTTGTATTCAAGGGACTTCTGCTATCCTCTGATCTTATTTTTGCGCAAAAAAAGGGGAAAAAAAAAAAAGATAAGAAAATATTATTTGGATGCTTTGTTCTTACAAGTTCTGTCTTGTATTTCACTTTCATTTGTTTTTATTCTATCTTATAAAAGCAAACAGTTTCAAAGAAAAAAAAAAAGGTTTCAAGAACAGAGATTCAAAGAAAAAAGATATGAATTTCACACTGCCCAGAATCTATTCCAAGTGAGCATAAGTTGGAACAAGGAATGATGTGTCATCATGGGAAAGAGAGCAGAGATTCAGGTATTTCTTCACTGAAATTGGTTTTGGATCAGACCGTTGTAATTTGCCATCTTACTGTCTGGGTACTTGCTTAGTTTCTTAGTACAGAAAAAATCACAGAAGTTCAATAGTCAATGCCAAAAATAGCAATTATATAAACACATATATATTATATAAATAGAGAGTAATTACAATAGTTAAAGTTTCTGTGACAAATACTACGTAGGACTTGCCTCGTGTTGCTGAACCAAGGGTTGCATCGGTTGTTTCAAGAAAGCACATCCGATGGGTGCTCCCTGAAATATGCACCAGTAGCTTCCACGACCTAGATGATCTTTAAGATCCCTTCCAACTCAAACCATTCTATGATTCTATGATTCTGTATGTCCATGGGATGATTATGACTTTGTAGAAGGAAAAATAATTGTTTCTCCAACCATATTTGTGTATGATTTTCATCCCTGAATGGAGGAATCTGAGGTGTTTTTTCTAATGTGAAGGGCGCATCCAGATGGGACAGACCAGACTTCCTAACACAATTTATTTTGTGGGAATAGGAATGTATATCCAACAAATAGCTGAGCCATAGGACCTCTAAAACTCTTAAGACTTCCACTAGGAGTGCTTCCCTTTCCTTCCCGGCCCTGGCCTCAGATCGGCACTTCACTCCTAACACTGCTACCAAAGTACAAATTGCCTTGCTTCAAATTTTCTTTCCTCATAGGTGGTCTCAGAAATAACACATGAAAATGTGTGTAGATGTTTCAGGAATATATAACATACAAGACTGCGTTACATCAAAGGTTTGCTCTGCTCTTTCCTTGCCTTCCTCACACAACTGGGTTGGGTTAAGCAAATAACCCAAGATTAGCCAGTTCTAATCCACCCTCTCACAAACCCTGTCGATTCATTTGAGCAACTATAAGGGAGATGGGTTGAGTAACTTTTCTTAAATCTCCAAAACAAGTGGCTTCAAACTTTCATAAAATGAGAACTGTCTTCCGGTCTCAGAAGAATCAGAGTTCCACCTCTCCTGTCTGGAATCAGAGGAGTTCAAGGAGATGCAGTATTTTGGCGTGATTCGTGTGTTCAGCACAGACATATGTCTGAGAAAGACTTTTCTAAACCAGCTTTGGATATTCTCCAAAGCCAGCTCCAGCAGAGATTAAGGTCTGACAAAGCCCAGAACTTGTGGCTTAGAGACAATTTTTAGAAAGCATGGGGTCCAGGGACAAATAGTTAAGGACTGTGCTCATGATCAGCGCCCGTTATTGCTTTCACCAGGCCAGCTGCCTCCATTCTTGGACAGAGAGCCCTCATTCCTAGGCAATGCAAAAATTGGACAAAAGATCAGGTAGGATTCTTTCTTGGCTAAGGACAAGTGTTGACAGGGGCATAGTGATGTGGAAGACAAGAAAAACATTTCTTTCAGCACTGCCTGTCTTTCAGACAGTCTTTCATCTCAGGATGCCAGCAGCCTACCTGCTAAATATTCTGCAAAGCAGCAGGGGACAAGAGTCCTTTCTGTAAAGACTTTTAGATGACCACAGACCGCTGAGCACAGCATGGTCTTCATTATGGGTGGACTGAGACAGGCTTTGTCTGTAAGGTTTGTGGGAAAGACCAGTAAAGACCACTATTTTTCTTTATATCAATAAAACATGAGGACTCCTTCCAGGAGATGGGTCCCTGCCTCCCGAGGATTTGAGTCTTGTTTCCTGACTCATTGCTCTCTGACCTGGCTTTGATACTCTTTTCTTCCTCCACCCCAAATAAGATCCTTAGACAACTCAAAGTTCTGGGTACTGGGGGGGAAAAAAAAAAAAAAAGAAAAAAAAAGATAGTTTTGGGCACAATTTGATGTTCATTACAAGGCAGAAACATCTGGATCCAGCCATTTTCTATGGAAGTAATGAAAGTAGTTAAATTGCTTTGTTCTGCTCTATGAAGGAGAGCCTGGAATCGGGTTCTCTTTGCACTTCCTTAGATAGGCTATGAGGTATGGACATTGGTGATTTGATGTGGAAGTCTGTTCCTGAAGGACTTCTAATCTGCCTCAGATTTCACATGCTTTCCCCATTTCTTTTACTGTGGAGCACTGGCAGACAATGAACTAATCCAGGTCACTTTGGGAGTTACTGCTGCAGGCAGAACTGTCTCAAGTGATGGATTTTTACTTCATTTATTGCTACTCAACACAAATATCCGATCACTAAATCCGGTATTGAGAAAAAGGACACACACTTTTAAAGAAAAACCAAGATGGAAACCTATCCTCGCAACTCCTGAAATGCAGATTTACTTAGTTTTGCTGCAAGTTGCACTCAATTTGCTTAAATTCCTCTGTTAAGGCAAGTGACTCATGAGGTGGAGCACCTGTACCACCCTCTCTTTGAGCCACTCTTTGTCACTTGTTTTCTGTCATGCGCTGCTTACTGGTTTTCCTGTTGCACTGTTTGTTAGTGTCCATGCTGCAGTGCATGACACCCAAATCCTAAGCCCCTCAGGGGCTGTCTGTGCCTGGATCACTCACTGCTGATATCCCTCAGCGATGCTCCTGGCTCAGCAGCTGTCATGACTAGCACAACGTAGTTCATGGCTTCCTCCCAAACAGAGCACCACTGCAGCCCCCACAACATTAACTCTGTCACTTGTGCCCATGGCAGTGACGTGTCACCTGGAGAAAGCCGAGGTGCTTCTCCATACTGGCTGAGAGCAGAGGTGCCCTGAGTAAGTCCCTCTCTTATGATCTTCAGTTATGGGAATTAATCAAACCTACAGGACTTCCACAAAACCACAAAAAGGGCTCGTAACAGAGGCTTAAACTCACATTTTCCAAGTCCAGCATTAGTCCCATATTTTCTCTCAGATTTTACATCTGCTCCCTGCAGAGAAGTCTAAGTAAACATTTTTGCTCTGTTTGATTTTGCTTCTCTTACTTATTAATAAGATCAGACATAATTTCTGAGGAGGTGGCATTTAAATATCATGTAATTTCAATATGTTTTCTCCTCTCAAGTTGCGATGCAATGGTATCGCTGTTGTGAATGTTAACCCCCACAGATATTATTTTATTATAGTTGTATGTTTTAATAGTGCAGACAACAGAAGCACAAAAAGCTATCTAGGTGTTACAAATTGAACAGATTAGCTGTAATGTTTTGTTATATTTAGGACTGCATAAAATATATGCGCTTTATAGATTTAAATACAAATAGCTGCTTCATTCATGCAAAAAATGTTTTCTCTTTCTGTTTACTGGGCAACAAATCATCAGCCTAGCACTGTGCTTTGTGTTCTTAAAATCTTAATTTAATTTTTTTTTTTTTTTACCTAGTCCTCTTGTTGTGGAATCGTCTTGTAGCAGACCTCACAAAGTCCTCTTGTGGTGAGCTAACTATGGTTAAGGGGCAAATTCCCACCCAGCTGCTCACTTATGCCCCTCTTTCTCTGCTCAAGTGTAATGACCAATGGCAGTTGTAATGGATGCAACTGGTCGCGTGGATTCAGGGCAGACAGACAACGCAACAGGCAAGGGCTAATTTGAGCAATGCGCTCACCTAACCACAGTGCTTGTCCATGTCTGCCTCAGGACACATTTGGAAGACGCTAAGATCTGCAATTGGTATGTAAATATGACAATGTCACTTATCTTGCTCCATGAAGAGTAGACAGCCCAGAGCCCACTAAGCTCTCCTGCAGGGCAGGGGACTGCACATAAGGATCTCCCCTTCAGTAAGGGCACCTCTCAAGGTTACTCCCTGAGCCTGAGAGAATCCTTACTGCATCAGATGCTTGGTAAGGGAATTGGGAATAAGCACGCTGAAACTTTGAAATTTTAGCTAAGTTATACAAAGGATTGATTGTGCACATTCAATCCTTTAGACATAAACTGTTGACCAAGTCTGGGACTCAGGCTGGATCCAGCTGCATCTGAACTTCCCTCGAAGAAGGAGTTATGAACACAAGGGGGTCCTTTCTAAACCTCAATATGAGGGCCTCTCTGACAGTTTTGTTTGACCCTGTCCTCTATGCAGTAAATAATTAGATATACGTTGCCACTGAATTTTGTTAAACTGCTGTTGTATTTATCATTGAACTTTGTTGCTCCTCTCTTACCAGTGAAGTGCACCACTCCGTTCATGACATCCCTTCCTCAGCAGGACAGGGGAGTAAATAGGATGAGAAAGCTCATAGGTTGAGATAAATAGAGGGGCATGACTTATTGCTTACAGTCATGGGCAAAACAGGCTCAATTTGTCAAGCACTGGAACAGGCTGCCCAGGGAACTGGTTGAGTCACCAACCTTGGAGATATTTAAGAGGTGTAGAGGAGGCGTTTAGGGCCATGGTTTAGTGGTGGACTTGGCAATGTTAAGTTTATGTTTGTTTTCCCAGAGGCATGACCATCTTTGCTGACAGACTCAGCAGTGTCTTGTGGTGGGTCCACTGTGGAGCTAATTATGTCTAGCATGAGGCAGCCCCTGAGATCTCCTCACAGAGGCTGCTCTGAAGCTCCCTTCTCCCTAAATCTTGCCACAGCCTCTCCATACAGTTACACAACCATCTGTTGCTGTTGTTTCAAGAACAACGGCTGTACAATTTGTTACATCTACCTTAGCCTCTATAGAGTCCTGCAGTCACATACATATAGTCTTTTAGTATGGCAGGACAAGCTATTCCAGCTCTCCTTGTGCTTTACCATCACGTACCTTGTAGACCACATGCTTTGTGAGTGGGAGGTTGCTTCACACACCCAGTGACTAGTGTAATCACTGAAAGGAGCTCCACCTGCAGAACTCCTGCAATGTTATTAAAGAGATTGCTTATAATCATGCTTCTTGCTGCTGCCTCTGACTCTAGTATATTATTTATTATTTCATGATTTGGGAAAGCATTAGGACCCTGGCAGCTCTGAAGCAGTTGTTTTGGAACTACTACTTCCAGCTGTCCTGGTTTGAGTTAGAACATAATTAACTCTGTTCAGTGATTTTACTTTTCAGCTCGGACTCTTTTAAGTAACTGCCCTTTCTGAAGTTATTGACGTGTTTTTGCAGTGTCTGCTTCTAGCAGTGATAACACTTGATGTTTACAGTTACTACCGAGGATTGGTGGGTGCAGAAAGGCTCTTGCTTATCCTTGCTCCTGTGCAGACCAAGGTCATCTTGCGTGCCTTGTTGGGGAAGCAGAAATTAAAAGGCTGCACCTGTGGGGAGCAAAAACCAGGACAGGTGACATCAAAATGTCCAATGATGTATTCCATATACTCCATATTCAGTATAAAGCTGAGGGATCACAAGGGTTAATCTCTTCTTCAGGGGCTGGTGTCTGAGGAGGACTCTCTTCATTCTGCCTTCAATCTTGATCCATGTGTTCCTGAATCCAGTTCCAGAATCTAGCTCCTCAATCCGATTCCCATCTGCCACTGAGACCAGTCTGGAACCTCCCCAGTGCCTGCCCACAGCATCAGTGGTGATGGTGATGTAACTGCTGTTGGGGGGCTGGGTTTGATATTGTTTTTGTATGTATTTAATTTTAATTATAATTTTCATTAAAGCTGGGTGTTTTGGTTTTTTTTTTTCCTATTCCACAAGCCTCCCTTTTTCCCTTTGTGGAGAGCAATCTGCCATTTGTCTAGTGGCCTGCCTAGTCCTAAACCACCAGTATTTCTCGTTCCCTGACTGGTAAGTTATAGCACTTATTTATGAATTTTAAAGAGTGTCCCAAAGAACACTGGACTGAATGAAAGCATCTTGGGCATAAATAGCAGGGGTTTGGTAGCAGGGAGCTGCAAGAGTGACTGGTGTGGGTGGAGGCCATGAGGTGCCCCGTGCCAGTCACAGCTGGTTCCAGCCACCTGTGAAAGAGGTGGGACCAACTCCTCTCCAAAACTTAACAGGAGTGGGTGTTGCTGCTGCTCAGGTGTATGTAAGAAAAAAGCAGCTATGGGAGAAGTCATGGGTTTGGGTGGTTGAGGTTTTGTTTTGGTGGAGGTACTCCGTGTGAGAGGAGAGGCCTCTCTGAGAGGGCTGTGGCCTGCAGGTGACTCACCTCCGAGCAGGTATACCCTGAGGGACTGTGGCCCCTATGGGACCTCCTCTTGGGGACAGGGATGTCCCTGAGGGACTGTGGCCTGCAGGAAACTGACCCAGGCCCTGTGAAGGACACTGAGGCACTGTGGCTTGTGTGGGAGCAGGAAGAGGCAAGAAGCATGGTGGAAAGGGCTAAGAAGCATAGAGCAGCAGGTGGAAATGGCGATTTGCTGACCCCAATGTCCTGTGGTTCCTGTTGCTCACAGAAGAGGTGGTCTGAGCACAACTTCCAGCACAAACAAGGCAAGTTAATACTAGAAGGGTGTAGGGGAGGTGTTGGACTGGGGTAGAGCTTGGGGAAGGGAGAGGAACCGCGTTTCCTTAAGTGTTGGAGGTTTTTTTCACTCAATACTTGAGTAATCAGAAAGTTTGTATTAGTTGGTAGTAAGTTAAGTGAAATGCCCAGTGTCAAGATTGTGTTGCCCACTGATGGAGCACGTGGACACCACTGGGGCCAGACATGGCCTGAGGTTTGAGTTTGCTGTTTGGTTGGTGCACACAGTGTATAAATAAGCAGGTGACAAACATTTTTTCTGTGTTTATATTCAGGTTGAGATGATACTGAAAGTAGAGCTTGAAATGGTTGTATATTCAAATAGTTCTTAAATATATGCTTCACAACTGCATGGGGTAGAATGTATTGGGCTTCAGTAGCAGGGGGAGGTGAGGTCACCTGTGGGGGAGAAGACCATGAACTGCCCCGTGCTGGTCACAGCTATTTCCATCAGTCCTCCCTGGGTGCCAAAACACAGCAGCATGAACTCTTCTCATCAATTGTAGAGAACTAGTGGAGATCTCACAAACCATTCTGATGCCTGAGAAGTATCTGTGGAGTGTGGTGTGGTTTATTTGTTTTCCTGGGTTTTTTAGTACGTGTAGTGTGTTGTGCCTTGTAGTTTTGTTCTTCTGTTTGTGGGTTTTTTGTTGTTGTTATGTTTGGGGTTTTTTTCATTTTGTTTGTTTGGGGTTTTTTGTGTGTTTGTTTTGTTGTAGTATTTTGGTTTTTTTTTTTATAACTGGTTGACACAGTTGGCGCTACTGACCAATTTGAAAGCAGCCTGTATTATAATAGTGGACATCTGACTTGCTATCCCTATGCTTCTTCAGCAGTGGCTTAGATTAAGTAATTTTGGACTGATTAGTGGAACCCTGCAAATTGGTAGATGTCACAGGAGCTGACCTGCATGTTCCCTTCTTATTTAGGAATCTTTGTTATTACATGAAAGGGAAAAAAAGTGCTGTAATTTTGGTTATGAAGTCAGGCATGGTCATTTTTAATGTGGTGCTGTATTAGCATTTGATTATACAGTCTGACATAGTCATTTAAGAGTAAAAACTGAATTAGTGTTGGGTTTTTAAACTGGGGAGAAACATTGCTAGACTGTTAAATGTAACATACTGATAGTCTTATGCTTAAAGTTTTCTTGCTGGGTAGCTGCATTAAATTACCATTATTTTTTCCTTGAAGTCCTTGCACACCTTATTGAGTGAATTATTTTCCAGGTGGGAAACTAAACTGTATTGTATATAATAAAGCTCCC
>JAVSBS010006993.1:133949-190098 GCA_033124195.1 Coracias cyanogaster | reverse complement strand
ATTAAAAAAAAGTAAAAAAAAAAAGGTCTTTTGATGGCAGGATGAAACAAATGTTTTGATTTTTTTTTTTAATTGTTTGTTTTGTGGTTTATTTTTTATTTAACTTGGCTTGCATTTTTAATCTCTTTCTTTTGATATTTCTCTATTCCTTTCTTCCTTACTGCTGTTCAGTATATTTCTTGCCTTTCTAATACTGACTTCTAGTGTGCTTTGAGCTAGTGTTAATTGGAATGAATGTAGTCTACATGGTATCCTTTCTAACAAAGTGTTAATGCTTCTCCAAAGTACAACTGCTTTTTCAAGCAATTAGATTGTTCCAGTGAACAAACGTGTCTCTGTTTTCTCTAAAGGCAATGGCTTTATATGTTCTTTCTCACAGGAGTCTGAACAGTATTATTGATGTGATGATAGTGAACAAGTTGATCTCTGGATCCTGGAAGGAACAGATACAATGTTTTTATGTACCTGTAGAAAGCAGTATCTCTTTTGCCTAGGAAGTCAAAAGACATTTCTAGTAGTAATTGTATTATCTATGCCATTATCTTGCGCTTTCCTATTTGAATTTTTCAGCTCCTCTAACCTCTCATGTATGTATCTACAAATTATACATATACATGTATAATATCTACTGTCCAGGCAGTCCCCTCTGTGATTAAATTTTGAGGCATGACACTTAAAATAAACATGTAAGCATTATTAATAGTTCTTTTGCAATAACTTTATTAGTGAAGAAGAGGGACAGAGAGCCTTCCCCCTGCTTTTTTGCATCCTTTGCTGTCGGATGTCCTTGTCATTTGTGGGCTTCCAGGGATGAAATTTTATTTTCTTCTGAAGTGATATAATAGAATCAAAGAAATTGGAAATGACCTTAAAGATCTTTACATCCAACTGTTCACCCACCAAGTCCACAACTAAACCATGTCACTAAACATCTATGTGTCTTTTAAAGACCTCTAGGGATGGTGATGCAACCACTTCCATGGGCAGCCTGTTCCAAAGCTTGACAACTCTTTTGGGGAAGATATTTTTCCTAATATCCAACCCAGACCTCCCCTGGCACAGCTCAAGGTCATTTCCTCTTCTCCTATTGCTTGCTACTTGGAAGAAGAGACTGACCTCCTTTCAAGTAGCTGTAGAGAAGAAGGAGGTCTCCTCTCAGCCTCCTTCTCTCTAGGCTAAGCAACCTCAGTTCCCTCAGCTGCTGCTCATAAGACTTGTTCTCTAGACCCTTCACTAACTTCATTGCCCTTCTTTGGACATACTCCAGCACCTCAATGTCTTTCTCATACTGAGGGACCTAAAAACTACGTTAAAAGGTTTCACTGGAAAATGACAAAAGAAAGCAGGAGTGCTTTTCACATGTCCCTGTACTCACTTTTTTGTTTGCATGAAAATATGGAGGCAGAGAAGGGAACATACTGTGATTTAGTTACATTCAAAGATCGGACTGTGAGAAAGATCTAGCTTACATGAAGTACTGCACAACACTGAGAAGATGAGCAGCAAGGGACAGAGGCTCTGGAGTCAAGAACCTGAGGCAGGTCATGTTGTGGGGCAGCATGGGGCTTTTTTTTGTTTATTTGGGAAATAAGAAAATAAGCCTAGCCATATAATCATTTTTAAAGCACTTTTAAGCTTCAGTGAATAGTAACTGAAATAAAGATTTCTGGAACAAAACATTTCTGGCTCAATATATGAACATTTCCAGTGACAAATTCAGACTGATACTAACTTGAAGGGAAGGTAGCAGAATATGCTCATGCTGTTTACACAGAGCAGGGAATTTTCTTGCAATCCCAATAGTTTTTCTATAAAATTTTTGTATCACAATCTGAAGACAGGGAATCTCCTTGCTTGTTATGTATATATAAAGCAACTGTCACATCCTCTTCCTTAGCCAAAACCCATTCTCCTTCATATGAAGCTATGCAAAGAAATGAAGAAACAGATGAGAATTCAAACTTCTCTGATTCCAAAATAAGCAAAATGCAATACTCTATATTTAGAGGTATATTGTGCAGTTTTCTCCTAATTTATTCCATAATTGCACCCTGTTATTTTCTTAAATATTAAATTTTGCCTGATGTTCTCTGTAAGAATACCTTTCAGAGGGCTTTCCTCAATGTTATACGAGCAAAACCTAGACAGTAAAACTTTGTTCTGTTCAATTTTATCAGAAATATTCAACAGATGTTAAGTAAGAGCTGATTAAAATTTTAAAAACCGTGAGAAATTAGTGTATTATAATTGTTGTAACAAAATACTGAAGATTTTACTTGTAAACCACTGACTTAAATCTAAGATTTCATGTGAGTCTATTTGCATAGCGAATGATACCTCCTAACCTTAATCTAAGTGATGAGACAATCCTAACCAAGAAACCCTAGGGGAAAAAAAAATATCACATAGGCAGATGAATTGGGATACCGCATGGTTTTTTTACACATCAAATCAGAAATTATTGTTTGTGAATCATGATATCACACTTGCTGTGGCAGATTCATAAAGCTAAAATGCTGTATTTTTACTTAATGGCTTGTATAACTACTAAAAATGTTCTGTAATATAAGTGGAGGATAAGATATAAGGATTCAAGATAGAGTTAATAACAAATAATATTTTTCTCAACTCTGAGAAGCTGAATAAGGACAACTCGATCTCATTAGTGACGGATTTAGCAACAGAAGCTACAATTATCTTTACTGATGAATGTTTGTAAAAGAAAATGCCATTGCAACAGGAACTTTTCATTTCCAGAAAGGGAATCTGGCAGGGTGTGAAATACCATCCAAGTCAAAGACAAAAATGTCACAGCCGTGTTTAATCTGGCCCAAGAGCAGAGGCTAAACCCCCAAATACAAGGAAATTACCATGCAATATGTTTGAGTCTCTTTCTTTCTCTTTGTACTTCCTAAATTTATTAGACTTGCCTGAAAGAAAAAGATTCTGAAGTGGAAATTAGAGTTTGAACAACAATGCCTTTCTAATGTCTACTTTTAAAAACAAAACTGACCTCCTGTTGCTACTGTTCTTGAAGACAGAGGAAGAAGAGGTCCAGTTCGGTACTTTCTTTAGCAATACATTGATTGATTGTTTGTTTTGGTTTTTTTGAGTATAAAAAGCACTATTCTGCCTACTAGCCGTTCTATATTCTTCCTTTCAACATCAAACTTTTTTTTAAATATCTTTAGATGGTTTACAAATACTTTCCAGATATGAGGCTATAGAAATCTTAAAAAGTTAATCTTCCAGTGCACTACAGGCACTAATTTAACTTTTGAAGATGAAATTTCTCAAGGTGGAAATAC
This sequence comes from Coracias cyanogaster, assembly GCA_033124195.1. NCBI lineage: Eukaryota > Metazoa > Chordata > Aves > Coraciiformes > Coraciidae > Coracias > Coracias cyanogaster. The sequence goes on along the minus strand of JAVSBS010006993.1, from coordinate 186,790 downwards.
TTCTTAGGAAGTCAGATGGCTGTAAGTGGAGTTAATTTCTTTCACTCCTACTGCCTTTTTTGTCTGTGGTGCTACTCTAAAAACTGAGAAATATTTATTAAGAATATAGTCCATTGAGATCAATAGAGCAAGACTGAAGAGAACTATTTTTTCACTTCAATGTACATATCTAAAATGTAGACCTTCCTGAGAGCAGCAATGTGCTCCAGGATTAGAATTGTGCTGTGATTTGAGGTTCACACTTGGAATTATCCTCCAAGCACTTCTGTCAACTGTAATTGTCCAGCCCTCAGCATTAAGAAAGGATGAAGGAAGTGAAACCCTCTGTCTGAAAGAAATGTAATTTTCTGGTTTTGCATATACAATTCTACACCAATTTTTCTGACTTATATAAAAGCCATCTTCTTTTTTTTTTTGTAAATCGAAATGACTTTTTCTTCCAAGGGGTTCTTTTGCTGTAATGAACGAAATTCAACTATTTGTAGGTAAAGCTGAAACAAGTATTGTTCTGAAGAAGTGATAGGCTCTGTTATTGTTAAAAACTGTCAAAAGTATCATCGCATTTTTAGACCAAATGTAGGCCTATCTGTATTGTCTATCTTACAAAAAATAATGAGAAAATACTTTTTTTATCTTCCTTCTTTGAGTTTATCTTGAAATATTGTGGAATTAAATTCTGAAACACTTGCACTATCCCTCAGTTTTGTTTCTGCTGAAGAAAATGGATAGTGCCATTTTAACTACAAGCCTGTATGAATAAGCAAGAGCTTGGTTAAATCTGGAATTTCTTCAAGATTGTAAGTAGAGTTAGAGAAAGACTTCACTTCTTAAACTGTCATCTCCATAGTCCTTGAGCTGACACTGAAAAAACAGACCACGGAAAGGAAAGTTCATTGGTTGTGATAATCCCTATTTTGTGTTTGTGATCTAATAAGCAGAGTCTGAAAATATTTTTAGAGATTCTTGATGCTATTTTGTCTGATGCAAAACTACTACACCAATTTTGAACATCCCACTTGATCTCAGTTTATACTGTGATCTCCTAAAAATTTTCAGGGTAAGGTGACATTTGGACAAACAAGAGCAATACAGCATATTTATTACTGCTCTGTGCTTCTGCCTACTTTTTAGTTGTGTATGACAATATGAAGCAGGTGTTCTTATGTACAGTGACTTTCTTTTCATTTGCCAGTCATTTGTGTGAGCAGCGAAGTCGATACTTTAGTCTCTCATGCCCTAACTGTGCTTGTTATTTCTATGGCATAATTTACATGTCAGTAGTATGAAACTCAGTGAACTGTGAGTAGCAAACCCAGAACATGGTTTTTTCAATATGCTATCTGAAATTAGATTGTGAGGAAAAGAGAATATTAAAACTAAAATTAGAAGAAGGATTGGTTTGCATTTAAAATCTGCCATCCCAGGAGAATCTCATCAGTGCAACATGGGACTTGGCTGCACTCAGTTTGTGATCTTCTCTCTGTCTTGGATCACTTGTACTCGTTGTGGATCAGCTATTTCTAATATCTAGATAACCAAACAGAAAAAGAACAAGAGAATGTTAAGAAGTAAAAAAATAAATCTAACCAATCAGAAAAAGGGAAACATTGTGTCATTAACTGAAGAAAAGAGGAAAAAAAATAAATCAATCTTGGATTTCCATTGCCACTTGCTAGGTGCCTGTTTTCTCTATATTCTTCCATGCTGTTTCATTGTTTCTGAGTATTTACACCAGTTTCACTAATAGTGTAACCCTTACAACATTTTTACTGCTTTTAACTCATCATCCCATGTGGCATCCTACCAGATAAAATACCTTTGCCTGCTGCTCCTTATACAAGCAGCTATGTCTTCCCAGCCCCTCTTCTTTATTGCTGATTCCAGCTTCTCAGTAACAAGCTACATTTCTATGACTTCACTAAAGCAGAAATATATCTGGAAAGGATTTTTAAAATGAGATTATTTCTTTCCCATAACAAAATAAATTCAGCATAACAAAACTTGATGAACAAGTAGTCAGCAAGACAGATGATAAAGTGCTTCAAGTTCTTTGCCATAAGAATATTTAAAATCTAACCTGCGTTTACCTTGCAGTTTAAGCCTATTTGTCATGATTTGATCAGCAAGGACATTCTTCAAAGAATATCCAGCTAACTCTCAGTCTAAAGGAAAGGTAAACCAGGCCTAAGTATTTCAGCATTTTCTCTTAGGTCAGTCACAATTTGAAACCTTGTGATCAACCTCACTGCTCTCTTCCAGACTTTCTCGCAGTGATTTACACATTTTTCTGTAGTACCGTGACCAAGACTTCACAGAGTAATCAAGCTGATGCTTGCTTAATTTTGGGAAGAGTTGGATATATTCATATTAATACATCTCAGTGCAACACATGCCTTCTTTAATAAGTATGTGAAATTATTGCCTTGTTCAATTTGTGATCCATTGTAATGCCCCAAACTCCTTCTTCCAGTGTGCTACAAATTCCATTGTTCCTCTTCCTGTATTTCTGTAGTTGGTTGTGCCTGTATAGGCATAGCACTTTTTATTACCCTTATTGATTTTTTTTTTTTTTTTAAGTATTTCACAAATTTGGGCTTATTTAAAACTTGGATCCTGTTCTCTAGTGTCCCTGCTGTTCCTCCCATATTTTCTTTTTATCAGCACTTTCAATAATAGGCATTCTTTTCCATCCTGCATGTCACGTGGAATTTCAATCAATAAATCTTTCCATTATAATAGCAGGTTATTGATAATTATTCTTTGGAATCAGCTTTCCTAAACAATTTTCCACCCACACAATTGTAATTTCATCTATTTCATGTTTGATTATAGAATATCATGCATTTCAATTGAAAGCCTTAGGAGTGTCAAGGTAAGTCATTTGCTGAATCTCCTATTCATGAAGCTGCAGTTCTACTCTAAAAACCCAGTGCTACAAGGAAGTATCTTTTTTTTCTTCACTACTTGAATCTATAAGCTGATCTGTTCTTGAGGACTGAAACAGAAAAGGCATCTTGACATCATTTGTTTGCCATTCTTCTCCTGTGCTGAGCAGAACAGTAATCCTTTCCTCTGTCCGTTGTTACACAGAATGCACTTGGAGAACAAATTCTTGCTATCCGTCAGTTTTTACTAGGGTCATATCATCCTTTGCTTTGCCTTTCCCATTCTGACAAGCATATGGCACATATCTGATTGTGTCCTCTGTAGTAAGACCTCCTTTCACTCCCTGATGTTGCCTGGTTCCCGTTAAATTCTAACCCCTAATTTGTATGAATTTGGCCATTTGTATGAATTTGCTTTTTCATCTTAAATTGTACTCCCACTAACAGTATCAATGCCGATCTTTCAAATTCTAATTTGTGCTTTCTGCCCTCTGAATTATGATGGCTGCATTCAAAACCATTGTGGCTCCTCTGGATTAATGTCTGAAGAGGCACGTCTGCTCCTCAAGTCGGAGAGATGAGTATCAGTTGAATAAATTATTGCCTCCAAACTGTAATATCAACTAGCTGAGTTAAACCAGCACTAACATAGCAGTTTTATTAACCTCAAATTACCATTACAGATGAGCATACATTCAGATAATGTGTTGTATAAATAAAGCACGCTACTTTGTTAAATCAATACAAGAATAACAGGCCTTCCAGTAGGGAAAATGCTGCCAATTTGCAAAGAAGGCTTTGCAAGATGATTTGTAATTTGATTACCTCCAGCTTCTTAATATTGACCTCAAAAGTATCCAATATGAATAGTGATAGTGTGTGTTCAGAAAATAGCAAACCATTATGATAAAATCTATTTTAAAGCTATCAACTGCATTTAATTATTCTGAATCAAGCCAACATATAAATCTTTAGTGAGGTATTCCTTTTAATAGGAAAACTCACAGGTTAACTCCTACGCATCTTTGAAAGACTGTAGGTGAACAGAATCTCTTCTGTTGCCTCACCATGTTTAAAAAAAAAAAAACACAAAAAAATCATAGCCTCATTTCAGAATCCGATTGGATCTCAGAGAGTGTAGAAGGGCAAAAAGTTATCTTTGCAACTGCATATACTAAAAGACTGACTTTTATCAAGGTTGATATTAAATATAGCATTGTCTCACATGAATAGTTACACTATACGATAGTTACACCTTTAGATTACTAAAACCTTATCAAAATTCTGGCCTCTATTATGACTCTTGTAAACCTCTGTATATTGTATATAAACTCAGAAATTTTCACTGCTATATACAATTGCTTGTATAAGTCACCTTGAAAGTCAGCAGTGAGTTTACCCTCATGCCTCATAATTTTAAAATTATTTACTGGAGCATTGTGCTCTTTTTTAAACTGCTTAGAAGATAAAATAGAACGTCTGTGATCTTGTGCTTTATTGCAGGTTTTGAGATCTTTACTTGAGATCTTCTTTTGCAAGAGGAGAAAGCGCTGACTCACTTTTTACCTTACATACTCTTTAGGATCAGGGTGTCTGTCACTCCCATGAAACTTTTTTTTTCCAATGATGTTACATTCTCTGAACCATCTCTTATGATAGTAGTATGATAGTATGATGTCCCATCATGAAAATCTTAAATATCTTTTTCAAAATAGTGCTACAGGTCATTGTCACAGGCTGGCAGATACACCTACAAATTGATCCATGATGCTAAACCACAGCGAAGGATGTGTATGTTGAAGTGCTAATAGACCTCTGCCGGCAGTCTGTTGTGCCCTGTAGTTCCCTATGTCAACTACAGCTGGTCAGGAGGTCAGGATAAATCATTTATTTGCATGTGCCGTGTAAAGGAATAGCAGAAGGAAGCCTATCAAAAGAGATGTCTCAGTGCAATGGAGCATAGGGAGTGACCCAAAAGTAGGCTGTGGAGTCCGTTTGTGGAGTCCGTTCTTGAGGAATATCTGCTATGGTAGTGCTCAGTCATCAAACTCTTTATTTAAAGGCTAGAGTAAGATCAGCTCCACCAATATTTTTACGTAGCTCTGATAGTCAAGACAGTGGAAGATTTAGAAAAAAGAGCTGTGTTAATTTAAAGAAAAGCCACGAACATTGAAATCCTATTTAACTGAATTTCACTTGGTTGTGAAATTGTTACTTGGAATCCATTCATGCAATGAATTCATACTGAAGCAATTTTTTTATTATTTAAAAAGGAATATAAATGTCAAAGGAGAAAAATGGCTTATGCTGGATCTGCCTGCAAGGGGAGAAAGAAGACACACTTGAAAGATTGGGAGGACTTTGGTAAGAGGTTGTACTAATATTCTCTTCTTTAGAATGCTTTGGAAGGGCAAAATAATAGAAAATTGGTAAAGGAAAGGAAAAAGATGTCAGGACGAATATTCTTTTATGAAGACTGGAATAATCAGGACTTGAGAGTGAACATATCTGTGTAACCAGAGAGACAACATTCTCAAGGAAAAACCTACCCTAATCTCAGCCAGCAAATGAGGGCAAGAAAAATTCAACAGGTCTTATGAGTTGAAGTAAAAGCAGAGAAATACATCATAACAAGAGCCAAACAAAAAGCTGGAAGTAATAAAAAACCACTGCAGCATTTGTTGTCCTTTTACAGGGTAAGTATTCTAATAAAAAGAACATTAGGTAAGCCTTAGTAAACCCATCATTTATAGTAATCACTGTTTTGTATGAGGATTTGGACAAACTCCAGAATTTTATGTGGTTTGTTCACCAGTTGCATTTTCCTGATTTGTAGGGTTGTTTTAAGGATAAAATCTACCCACCAAAATACTGTGTAAGTTTAAATTGAACATGAGGCCAACTCAGTGCAAAGCAAAGTAGAATTAATGTAGTCAATGAGTTTGTCCATAATAGCTTAAGTAGCTTAAATAACGCGAGTTATACTGTCAATGCCTTTGGCTTTGAAAAATCATAGCGTCATCTGATTTGAACTTAATGTTAGTAACTTCACTGGCAGTGTCAGTACAGCAACCTGTCAAAACAAGAGATTGTAGCCACTTTTAAAAATTCTTTGTCCGTGGACAGCATGTTTGCTAAAAAGTCATGTGCTATCAAAGGAAGATTAAATGAAGATGAAGAATCCATGAAGTTTGCATAGAAATTATGACAGCCTTAAGAATTTTCAGAGCTACAAATCTTGGAACATAGGCAAGTTCTCAAGAAGAATGTCATCCATCTCCTCCATTTCTTGTATAACTTACATCTTCATGTATCTCTTTGTACCTATTGCTGGAGAAAGGATGCCAGCTTAAATGGGTTTTTAGTTCCATCCACATACAACTGCTTTTATGGTCTCTAGCTAAATGAAGCTTTCTCCTAAGAAAATAACTTCTGGGTCAAGTTAGATGAAAGATGACTAAAAGTCTGTTGCGCTTTTTTTCCTCCCATTTTGTTTCGATGTGAACTTTTAGTACTTTGTCATATAATAATTGTTCCTAGCCTCCCAACTCAGTCTTCTGAATTCTCTAATTGGTAAAATATCATTCTAATTCATTGGCTCCACTCTTGGGAATTCTCCTACTAACTTTTTCTATGACAGAATATGCAAACATAGAAAATCAGAGCTGAATGGATTTGGGTTTTTTTGTGCACATAGTATACTGAAAGCAATGCAGTTTAGAATGATCAAAGGTATGTAAGTATTAAATTTGAGTATGTTGAAAGACAGAAAAGGAACAAAAGAGAGGGCAAGTGAAAACAATCATTAGAGTCTCACTTCAGAATGTATTCTTATTAACTTTTGGCTTGAATTTTGGATTTCTGTTTTTTAATCTTTTTTTTTGTCAGAACATTTATCTGATTTCAGACAGTGTTTAATTTTTATTTTTTTGTCTGCCAATCTGCAAAATCCATAATTTCCACAGGTTGGCCAAAGATATTAATTATGTGTCAGATTGTGTGATAAAATAATGTTGGTTTTATTACCTTAGGTCTTAACTATCTTTAGACAATTAGAAACTTCCTTAGCTATTACCTGCCATTCTACTTCTCTAACACTTGCTGTAAAGTTTAATTTTCCACCTGTAGTGATTTCCAGATTGCCTATTTTTGGTTTAAATTATTTAAAATCATGCTTGTCTTACTAGAAGATTAAAGATGTAGCCTGCTGAGAGTTGCTTATTATAAGGCTAGTATGTAAACTCTTCCTTTTTTTTTTTCCTGTGGCTATTAGAAAAAGAGAAATGTTATTTTTAGATTTCTTACAATGGCATAAAATGTACAAAAAGAAGCAAAATACCTGACACTGTGAATTATGAAGGAAAACAAACTGAGTGATTCAGAGTTAACAGCAGACTAATCCTTCATTTTACAGATGCTGCGTTTTTTCTTGTGTAGAACATCTCTACTTACATGGAACAGTAGCTCTGAATATAACTAACTTAACGTAGCCATGTCCTGCCCTGCCCTCAGCACTCAAAGGAAGTTATCAGGAGATGTTTTGAGTGCAACCAGAAGAAAATTACTTCTGTAAAGCAATTTTAAAGCCTAGTTAGATTTAGAAAATGGGAAATACAAATCCATATATAATACATGCATATTATAGAAGGCATCTTCAGCTATTCGTGGCTATATACTGCAAACTCTCTCCTGGGGGAAAGAATCCAGCTTCAAGGTCCTGGTTAGAAGTGAATACAAGTATCTTTTCCTCCCAATACTATTTTAAAAAACAAACAACCCCCTCCCTGACAAAAACAACCAACCCGTAAGCTGAAACACTTCATACTGGACCACATAGGTCATTAGACAGTGCAGTTTGGAGTAACTGCAGAGATTACATTGTAAATTATAGATATTCTTGAAATTGAGACGGAATTAATTTAAAGAACTGTCACATTGACAATTGTCACTAAAGTAACTTAAGTAGTAGCAGTTTTGTAGAAGCAGAAGGAATAATGACACGATATTTGTGGGGGATAATTTTTTAAACAAAGCTTTCTATAAACATGTTCTTCAACAATAAACTGCTAGTTCTTCAAGACAGTTTATGAGCACTGTGCTCTTTGCTGTGTATGTGGATCTATCCAAGATGTCCACAGGCCCTTTTGTCGCAAACCTCATTTGTGTCTTTGAGGATTTCCTCCACTCCAGCAGAAACACGCCAGTGTTTTAGTGAGACAATCTTCTCTGAGATAATCTCAGAATGCCTTATGGTAATGAAGACAGCTGCTGCCACAGAGAAAAACTACTCAGCTCGTAGAGTTTAAACCAAATCAGATCTGAAACGGTTTATTGGTTTGCTAATGACATGCAATTAACTTGCAAACAGTGAACTATACATTCAGGATCGATAAACCACAAGACTAGACATTATGAAATGTTAATAAATACCTACAAGTTTCTAAGCACTCTTTTATAACTAATCTTCTGAAGATCTAATGCTGTACACAGCATTGTGCTCTCCCCCTCCACAGGGCCAGGCCATGTGGCTCTCATCACAGAGTCCTGTGCCTTCCTGCCTGCAGACCCTCTTGCAGGACACGTGGTGCTGTGGCTCTACCTGTACATATCCCATTCCCTGTGACCCCCAACACATGTGCTGGTGAGAAAGCCCCTGTAAGATCACATCCATACCCCCCGATGCAGGGGGGTATGTGCCACACCCCCCTGAGTTAGGTGCAAGCTGGTCCCAGCAGAGGCAGTGATGTTGGTGAGGCAACTGCTGGCAGTGCCCAACCTGCTGTGCTGCAGCTCTTCCCTTCCCTCCCCAGGTTTCTCCCTTCCTGTAGCAAATTACTGTGTTTCTTTTACACTTTTCAAGGTGGCCTCTTCCTTGTTTCACAAGTCTCTGTAATTCTCTGATTATCTTAAATCTGGCTGTGGGTCATTTTCCTCTTAAAAATAACAGATTTTTGGCAAATACTCTCCCAGACTGTTTCATCCACCCAACATTTATTTCCACTCACATTCCTATCTTTACCAGTGCTGTCACCCAGGCTGTTCACCAAAGCTGGGCTATATAAGCATCCTCATAAGCAGCCTCTTTCCGTAGGCCTGCTGCTTTGCTCTCTCCCTGTCCTATCTCCTCAATACCCACCTTGATGTGTCCCTTCTAGAAGGGATGCCAGTAATGAGTCTGTGACTAATATTCTCTGTGCGGCTTATTATAATGCCTTGGACAGTTTGTCAGAATTCTTGGTTAAAAAGTCTTGTAACTATTTCACTATTTCTACTTTAATTTGACTTCTTGCACCTTCTCCCTCGAAGACATCCCAATTATGCACGCTAGGATTTCCACATAATCATTTATATTCTATTCTTTAAATTAATTTCTTTTCTGACTAAAAATACTTCCTCAACCTTTTGTTAGCCTTGTCCTCTATACTGTGTCATTTTTCTGGTTAAATTATACTTTGAGTTTTTGTCTTCCCAACCTGTTATTAAAGTTGGTGGTATAAATCCATCTTCTACTAGTGTATGGCATTTAGGTTTTCAATACCAAGCAAGCTGACCTTTGCTATGCTTGGGGAAAAACTCTGGCTTATTCTGAGAGTTAGACTTGTTGGTACTGGGGAATAAGGAGTGGGTATAGGAAACACCAAAATTATTTCCCTTCTCCTTTTTCCCAAATCTCTACTGGGAATTTTAATTTCTCACTACCATCTGCTTTTGCAGGTTTGGACCTTCAGATTTTTAAGCAGTTTAGCCAAAATAACTTATCTGAGGAATTTTTCCAGCTTTCCTAAAGCAAGTTCTTCTATATCTTTTCTCTATATATGAATATTTTTTTGTATTTCATGATTGGTTGGTTGGTTTGTTTTTCTTTTCCATACAGCTTTGTAATACAGGGCAAATTTTCAAAACTTATGTCCTGTTTTTGGAGAATCTAAAAGTCTCAAACTCTGGGAAGATTTTATACTTTCATAGAAAAGCTACTTTCTGCAATCTGAAATGATACTGTGATTGAATATATAGAACAGAGAGAGGTCATCCAAACTGTGGTAAGAAAAACAGCATTTGATTTTCCTTGGAATTTTGTTGACATAGTCTTTCAAAAGGTGAGCTGTGTTTCTGCACAGGTGCTTTCTTAGCAGCATGGATATTTTGAAGTGTGTCCAAAGAAGGGCAACAAAGTTGGTGAATGGTCTAAGGAACAATTCTTATGAGGAGCAGCTGAAGGAACTGAGGTTGTTTAGCCTGGAGGCTCAAGGGAGACCTTATCACTCTCTGAAACTACCTGAAAGGAGGTTGTAGCAAGGTGGGGGTCAGTCTGTTCTCCCAAGTAACAAGCAATAGGACAAGAGGAAATCACCTGAAGTTGTGCCAGGGGAGGTTTAGAGTGGATATGAGGAAAAACTTCTACCCTGAAAGGGTTATTAAGCCCTGGCCCAGGCTGCCCAGGGCAGTGGTGGAGTCTCCATACCTGAAAGTCTTTAAAAGCTGTGTCGATGTGGTGCTTAGGGACATGGTTTAGTGATGGGCTTGGCGGTATTATGTTGATGGTTGGACATGATGATCTTAAAGGTCTTTTCCAACGAAAATGATTCTACAATTCTATATTTCCAATGGAAATAAGTGATGAAGCTTCTGGTGTGATTCCAGGTTAAGATTAACTCTTTACGAATGTATATTCCCTAATCTTCATTGCTGTTTATTTATCTTTAGTTTCCCCAGTGCTGGCCCACAGCATCAGTGGTAATGTGTTTCTGCAACTCAGGTTCCACTTTTGCCTCAGTAAACGATTAAAAGCAATAGGGAGCCCACTTGGGGATAGTTCAGATAAAAATCTTTGCTTGCCAAAAATAAAAACCATAATGAATTTTACTTTCAAACTCCCAATTTAGTAAGCAAAATAAATAAAAGGAAATTGAAATTGCTCAAAATCATCTAGTCCACAGGTGTTAATGTTAGTGTCCTGTGTGACAGACATCTTTTGTATAGTTCATTACATTATTAGCATATCAGAGCAGCTTTTTCTTCTGGAAAGATACCTTGCCAAGGATCTTAGACCTTTGATTTGAACTTGTCAGTGCACACTGATACTTTATTCATTTGTATTGGATTACTAGAATTAATGCTGAGAAAGAAACAGCTTATTTCAATATTTTAATTCTGTAGTTTCCTACTGTACAAGTATAAGGGGGGAAAGAAACCTGTATCATCCAAACACAGCTGCTCCTTCAATCTTCTTTTATTCATCAGATATTGAGCTTGTATTATAAAATGTTATGAGATGATGGATTTTTTTTTTTCTTTGTCAGCAGCAATTTTATGGTTGGGCTTTTTTTTTTTTTTTTTATCAAAACAGCATGAAAATCATGTTGATGGAATAATTTCCAAGATGCCCCAAAATGACAGTGAATGAAACTATTAATACAAGAAAAAACATCCTGAGACTTCAAAATAGGAACCATTCCTTCATGGTGATGCTTGATAATCTCTGTATTTAACAATCAGTCAAGCTTTCTGCTATGAACACTCTGATTTTTTCATATTTATATTTACCATCTCAGCCTATGTACAGTAAGTTCCATTCATTTATGCATGGAACATATCAATGGCTGTCAACACAGATAAATATTTGGTTCATCAAAATAAAAATGTATTCAGGTTTGTTATTCAATTTAGAAGCAACAGTGATGACAAAAAGTATGACTTGAATGGTTGGTACTTTCTGAGTCCTCTTACCCATATGAAAAAAAAAACAACTAATAATAATTTTTAAAGTATAACTCTGTTGGCAAAGATACTAAAATATCTTTTAAGTCCTAGCAGCAGTTTGTTAGAGAAATAATCATTTGTATAAGATATGACTCTTCAAATGTGTTTTCTTTGACACTTACTGCCAGAGTCCTGCTTCACATAAAATCGGTTGTGGTATATAATTCAATTCAATAAAAAGAGAGCGAATGAGTACCCCCAGTGTACCAGAGTATGGAATTTGCGCTGGAAAGATAAAAAAAAAAATCAAACTGTGTTGAATAAATTGGAAAGCTGAGAACTACTTGTGAATGGGAAACCGAAATTGCCAATCTGCCATTAATACAGGATAGAGGACAGGGACTAGAAGGAAAGGTAAATCACAGAGACAGAGTCTTACTTTTGCTTTGCCAAACATCTAACTATGAAGTTTAGAAGGGACTGCAAGCTTGCAGCTCTGATTGTTCTGTGGTGAAAAGAGAGAAATAGGAAAATAGTATTTTACTTTTTTATAATGGAAAAGATCTAGAAAGACTGTTTATTAAAAATGGTATCAACAAACAAATCTTTAATCTGCAAAATGATACTTTTATCATAATGTTTAGGGAAAGTTCAGGTTTTTAATCGCCTTTGACATTAGCATTATTAAAGATCAAGTATGGAATAAACAGATATTTTAAATCCTCTACAAATAGGTATCAGGAACAACTGTAGAATCATGCTATCATTCAGGTTGGAAAAGATCTTTAAGATTATGAAGTCCAACCGTAATCCTACTCTACCAAGATGGCTGCTAAACCACATCTACATGGGTTTTAAACCCATCTGGGATGGTGATTCAATCACTTCCCTGGGCAGCCTGTTCCAGTGCTGGACAACCCTTTCAGTGAAAAAATTTTTCCTAACGTCCAACCTAAACCTCTGCAAGTGCAACTTGAGGCTACTTCCTCTTGTCCTGTCACTTGTTGCTTGGGAGAGGGACCAGCACCCACCTCTCTACAACCTCCTTTCAGATAGTTGCAGAGAGTGATAATATCTCCACTGAGGCTCCTTATCTTCAGACTAAACAGCCCCAATTCTTTCAGCTGCTCCTCATAAGACTGGTTCTCCAGGCACTTCATCAGCTGCTTTGCCCTTCTCTGGACTCGCTCCAGGACCTTGATGTCTTTCCTGTATTGAAGTAGCCAAAACTGAACACAGTACTCAAGTGCGGTCTCACCAGCGCTGAGTACATGGGGACAATCATTGCCCTAGTCCTCCTGAACACACTATTTCTGATACAAGCCAGGATAGAAGCTTTAGAAGCCTCACAGTGTGGTCCTAAGAAATAAAGTTCTAACCATGAATGATGACTGGAAAATTCTATTTCAACCTTTGGTAAATTTATGATACTTAATTTTTCTATTGCAAAGAATGAAAATTAAAAGTATATATATTTTTTTATTTTTATTCAAAACCTGTTTTTAACTTAAAAGAAGGAAAAGAAAAATGGATATATGTAACAAAGATACTATGTATGTAGTAGTAATGCAAATTCACTGTTCAGTTTTTAACTAAGCTTTCATTTCTTCATTTACATCTGTTCTATTAACATTTTTCATTCATCCTTCGTTAATGCTATAAATTCTAAATATTCTCATTGAAAGCAGATAATATATATTACATGTATAAATCTCTGGAGAACTGAGGCTGAAGTACAAGACAATGAATTTACTTTTGTATCTGAAAGAAGGTGAAATGAAAGCAATGTCTGAATAATACATAAATAGGCCTTTTTGGCTATTTTAATTTGCTGATGCTCTAAGTGACAGCTAAGAATTCAAGACACAAATAAGATCTCATCTTTGTATATTATAGCTTTATGCTTTCTGTAAATCTTCCTTTCTTCAGACAAAGAATCCTTTGATTAGGCCATTCCATTTATTCTCTTCCATCAAACCAAGTGCACACATGACGTGAGAGCACTTTGCTTGTGAAGTGAAGCCTGTAACATTGCAAATATTTCTGTTGTCATTAAGTAACTTTAACTTATAAGGACAGTATAATTTTCTGATGTATCTCCAGACTTCTAAAAAGTTAATTACACTGAATAGCTTGTGTTTAGATAGCACTAAGAGGTACTTACTGTATTTTGAATACTCTGTCATTCAAGCTTTCAAGCTTTGAATAACAACGTATAAGTTGAGATATTGGAGTAATCCATTTGCACAAGTTTGATGATATTTCTTTAACTGGAAATTGAAATTAAAATAATCTCTTAAATTTATTCTGTGTGAAACACAGAACACAGCATTAAAGAAAAATGTTGGAGCTACCACATTCCATCTGATATAAAGTCTGTTCAAAACAGTATCAGTTTCTGAAAGTTGCCAATAAGTACTTCAAGATCTTCCTGTATCTTGGAAATTGGATGTGAAAAATCGTATTAACATTGAAATTTCTTAAATCTTTGGCTGATAATTGAAAAGGGATGAAAGTTTTGAATTCAGGTTCCATGATCTTAAGAAATGTTTCAGGATCCTCTTTGACATGGAGAATATTACCAATCTGAAAGAGGGATTCCTATCATGCAATCTGTAGCACATTTGTAGCACAGACTTGTTCTACCTGGTGTCTTTACTAAAGAACTTCTGGGTTCTATTAGGTTCATTAGCTATTAGGACAGTCTGTGAAACATTCCTAATTGTCTGTTTTCCTTCAACTGCCTGAAATTGAGACCTAAGAGAATTTACTGGCAGAGATGTGGGCCATTCTGTGTCAGTTAGCATTCATACTTCGTATTGAGCTTGCATGCATTTAATTTATTTTGTATATAGGTGTAAATAAATACATACATACACACCTAAAATAGTCTAATATGTCACCAGCTGAAATGAAAGAACTCTGACAGTGAATTAACCTGCATCTCAGCATAACGAAATCTTTAATATATTCTCCCCTGCCATCATGCTATTTGGTATGGAGGTATTATTGTCCATTTCTACAAGTAGACATGTAGAGAAATTGTAATTCTGACACCTGAAGGTGTCACAAGAAATATTCAGCATAGAATTGAGTCAGGATTACCTACATCAGTTTAACATTATAAACTCAAGCAGTGATACATCTTTATTTCCGCAGTATGACTAGAGAAGTATGGGTGTCTATCACTGTTCTATTTCTATTCACTATCTATTTCTCCCAGGTTTTAACTATCAAAGAAATACAAAATCTGAGCAAATCATTCCATATGCTAAACACTTTTCAGAAATGGGCTCTTGAAAGCATTTGCAATGGAAATGAACAGCTCTGCATGGTCCTAAACCACAATACATTACCTTGCAGGTGTAGGAATTAAATCCAAATGAGCCTGTGCTATACTGGACAGGATACACTTCTGTGAGTTTAACACTGCATAAGGAAATGCATTTTCCAGTATACTACTTATATATAAATTTAAATTGAATTCTGGAGGGATAACATTGTATATGTGCATTTAATTCTCACTTTTACATGGGGCTTTTTTGTGGGTGTTATTTGAAATTTGGTAAGAATTTTAAAGCAATTTAAAATGTTTCTTTTATTAGCACTTTCTGATTCATTGCTGAACAAACTTGCCATGTGCAAACTGAATTGAGATTTTTGGCAAGAAATAGTATCTTTTATTAGACTGAAGAATTTACTAGTGAAAGAGCTTACATTAACTTTTATATATATATATATATATGTATGACAGCTCTTTTGATCATGCTATCATGCAAACCAGAAGAGTAAGTCTGTGATGCAAATAGTTACAATATCTTTAATTACAATTTTGTGGGGTTTGTCACCTCTGTGGGAAATGTGATGCTTGGTAGGTGAGATTTTGTTCTTTCTTCATACCATACATGCTTCCACTTTACTCTAGTAACTTAAGAAAGAATTCACTGTTAGAAAGGCAATGTCTTTTAAGCATTTATGTGAATATACAGTAAGTGTCGGACATGGTTTTTTCCCTTTTTTTTGTGTCATACTGTTGCTACTGTAAGATGAGCACTGCTTATAGAAATTTTAGGAAGGGTACAAGTAGAGGCAACAGAGATGGGATAGTTATCAGAATACAAGTCTTGTATTATTAACTCTTATTCATTAATGGAAGAC
Organism: Coracias cyanogaster; assembly: GCA_033124195.1. Lineage (NCBI taxonomy): Eukaryota > Metazoa > Chordata > Aves > Coraciiformes > Coraciidae > Coracias > Coracias cyanogaster. The sequence goes on along the minus strand of JAVSBS010006993.1, from coordinate 171,047 downwards.
GATATTTGGCTCTGGGTAAAATATTTTTTTTTCCTGGTACAAGTGTCTCTTGTTTATTTCAATATAACACTAACATTTTAATTGGATGAGGAAAAATACTTGCTTCACTAAGGCTAAACAGATCTTTTAACTGTGTTTTTTTATATCATTGACATTTGATACCATGGTATCAATTATTATTGGAAGAATATATCTTTTCTGCAGCAATCAAATTATGAAGCCTGCTTGTCTTTGAGTTATCCACCTATCTGCCAAGTTCACTTGAAGTCAGACTAATTTTTAAAGTATCTAGAATGGGATGGCAGACACAGTTGGAGGGCCAGAAAAATAATATATACTTTAAAAAGCAGGTTAAGGACCTTAAAACAAAAACCTCACATAGAATGAACTTTATCTTCTGAAGTTAAAATGTTACCTAGTCTTAAAAAATAGTGCTTTATTAATAATTGAGGTGCACTGACCTTCGCTGGCTGCCAAGTGCCCACTAAAGCTGCTCTATCTCTCCCTCTCTTAAGCTCATGGGTTGAGATAAGGACAGAGAGTAAGGTAATGAGAAATAAAATAAATCTAAAACCACCTCCTCCCCATTCGTCTCTTCTTTCTGGGCTTAACTTCACTCCCAACTTGTTGACCTTCTTCCCCTGAATGGTGCAAGGAGATAGGTAATGGGGTCAGTCCATGACACTTCGTCACTGCTGCTCCTTCCTCCTCATGTTCTTTGCCTGCTCCAGCATGGAGCCTCACCCACAGGAGACAATCCTTCATGAACTTCTCCAATACGGGTCCTTCCTGCCAGCTGCAGTTCAAGAACTGCTACAGCATGGGTATTTTCCATGGGGTGTAGTCCTTCAGGAACAGAGTGCTTTGACATGGGTCCTTCCCACGGTGTCACAAGTCCTGCAGGAAAACCTGCTCCAGCATGGGGCTGCACTTTCTGCCCAGGAGCCTGCTCCAGTGTTAACTTCCATGGGCTACAGGGGGACAGCCTGCCTCAGCATGGTCTTCACCATGGGCTACAGGGGAATCTCTGTGCCAGCACTTGAACAACATCCTTCCCCTCCTTCTTCACTGACCTTGGTGTCTGCATAGTTGTTTCTCTCCATATTCTCACTCCTCTCTTCCTGCTGCTGTTGCACAACAGTTTTTATCTCTTCTTAAATACATTCTCTCACAACCAATGTCACTGATGGGCTCAGCTTTGGCCAGTGGGCCTTGGAGCCAGCTAGAACTGACTCTGTCCAACATGGGTACAACCTCTAGCATCTTCTTGCAGGAACCACCCATGCAAACCCTCTGCTACCAAAACCTTGCCATGTAAACCCGATACAATAATATTTCAGAACAGTTTCCAGCAGCAATATTTCTGAAATACCTTTCACAGAGAATATTTTGCTTGACTCTTTTCCTTTAACTATCTGAAATCTTCACCAACAGCTTCCATTACATTAATGTTTCTACTGTTCCTCTGAAGACTTAACAGTTTACTCCTTTTAATTAATTATCATTTACATAATATTAACAATTTTATAAAGAACAATTAAAAATTATCGTCATTGAATTTGTAGGCTGAGCAATTCTAGATTTTATGATCTCCTTAATATGTATACACACATATGCTCCTACTTATTACTCCGTTTTAGAAACAGAGGAGCAATAAGAGAAGTGCCTAGTTTGCAGAATAAAAGAAGAATACAGGAGAAAATGACATTTTTCATTTCACAGCAAATAATAAACTAAAATAAAACAACTGCAAAGTCATCAGCTGTAATTTTTATCTCTTCAGGATGTTACTATTTGCCGGGTTTTTGAAAGGCCTCCCTGCACTAGCTGTTGGGCCTTTCTCTAAGTTTGGCCATAAGTATTGCAGTGGGAGTGATAATATGCTGAGCTCTGTTGAAAATCTTGTTGGTGCAGAACAATTGAATGAAAATTTTTGGCCCTCATCCCTGTACAATAACAAATTCCACATCACCAAGCTCGTGGTTATAGTTTATAGCACCTGGCTGTGCTATGGTTCAAAAACATGAATACTGTTTATGGATATAAGCAAACATTCAATCATATCATATCTCAGGTATACCTTGGGGGAAAAGAAATCCCTGAGGCAAACTTTTTTATAATAATCAGATGTTGATATAAGCTATTACAATGCTAAGTGACAGTTCTGTGGTGTTTCTGCTTAAAGTGTAGGAGTTTTGTTGTATTTTCATATTTAGTTTTTTATTTTTATTAAAAAAGGAAGAAGACAGAAAAAAAAAAAAAAGAATTAAACCGAAGAGCAGATAGGACACTAAGTGTCTAAATGAAATTAGGAATGATGTATTAAAAATAAGAAAGATAGCTTAAGTAATTGTATTATCATTTTAGAAATATTAGAAATTTTCTAACTATTTCTATGTCTGATTTCTTAGAATTATAGATAGACCATTTAATTCTTGGGTTTTCCACAATGTAAATGTTCCTTAACATTTGTCCCTAAGTAAATTTTCTTCTCATACTGTCTTTCTAATCATCAACCATTGTAATTATTTCTCTTTCATCTGTGTTTAATCGGTGACTTCACACATTGAATATGAATGTGGTTCTGATCTCTTTCGTTTTTACGTCCTCCCTCTTAATGTCAAAGTACAGACAAGGACAGTATGGATAATAAAGACACAGAGTAGTTTCTGTTTAGGATAGAGATTATGTGACTTAAGAAGGATATGGAAGAGATCTAAAAATCTTGACTAGCTTAAAGAAAATGACTGGGAAACAAGTACTTTGTTCTTTTTCTCATAATAAAAGACTGAGATACATGTAGTGAAGTTAGATTACAGGTTCAGAGCAAACAGCAGGGATTTTTGTTTAATTAACTGTGAAACTCATTGCCACAGCATCCTGTGGATGCCAGGAGTTTGCTTTTAAAAGAATATATGTTCTGTGTTACTTTGAAAAGATAGGGAGCAGATCAAGTGGAAGAGAGAAGGACAGGTTGTACTTTCCTCCACTGAGTATGATCATTGTAGAGCAGGAGAGGGAATGACAGCCTTTTAAACATCAGAACAAAACAGGAAAGTAGAGGTAAATACTTTCACATCAAAACAAGAGAAGTTGCTTTATGGGCTCAAGAAAATAGCAGAGAGCAATAGAAAGTATACCAGAAATATTTGTTACTGTGACTATACTGTGTGTAAGTATGGCAAACCATAACAACTTAGAAGTAGTGTAATACCTCCTTGTGGTGATTAATACACAGCTTGTTGGTCATTTGAATTGAACAAACCATTGACCAGTTGTTGGTCAGTGAATAGTAGAGACTGAATAGTTTCTGTTCAGGATACAGAAGATAGGACTTAGGAAGGATATGAAAGAAATCTAAAATTCTTGTCTAGCTTAATGAAAATTATTAGAAAACAACTACTTCATTCTTTTTCTCATAATAAAAGAATCACAGACATCCACTAGTATCTTTTCAGTGGCAAAGATGGGATCTTGAAAGATTAATCTTCTCTCTCTGGAGTGGGGCTGGGACTACTGCTTTTTGTGTTGTTCATACTATGGTCTCTACATGTTGATCATCACTGCCTTCTATATGCACCTGGTTGATGCAGGACAGACCAAACCCAAATATGTACATTTTCAGGTTATCCTGGCCTGATTTCACTGTCAAAGTTTGTAAAAAGAGCATTTTTTATTTAAATAATCTAAAAATATCCAGGCATGACATAACCCAAGAGGAGCAAAAACAGCTCTACAAACGAGGGAGTTCAACTACAGCTAAGATAGGTTCAGGGCTAATTAAATAAAAGTATTTAATCTCTTTTCAAACACTATGCCTTCAGAGCTTGAGAATCTCCCAGAGTTTTGCTTTGCTTACTCTTCTGAACCAGTCTGAGATCCGGTCATTTGGAGCTTTCTTAAACTTTCCAGCCTCGTCAGCAGGTTGAAGACCTTAGCAAGGTTCACCAGCCTTTCCATACCACTGTGGAACTCTCTTCTGAGTTCCTGCTTTCTGGGCTATTTGGAATGTTCCCAGGCTCTCACCTCCATCTGTAACAAATGTGGCCGGCTTAGCTGAGGATTATAGCCACTATATTGGCATGAACTTGTAGATGTATTAGTTATTAAAATATAGAAATGTGTTATTAATTAAAAAAAAAGAAATTAAACAAATATTCAGCTAGCTCCTAAAAACAAAAGAAAAGAAAAAAAAAAAGACTGGTAGAATGAAAGTACTGAAAATATTGTCATATATGCTTTGAAATGTACGAAGTTGATTATTTATTCTTTAAGTTCAATCCACTGATGGCTTACTTTTTGATGTGGCCAGTTAAATGGTTTATAAGTACTGAAACAAAATTGCAAAGAAATTTGATAACTGTGCTCTTTTGTTCAAGCTGAACAGAAAATAAGCCAAGAAAGCATTTTTGCTGGGGTTACTTCAGATGTCAGAGCAGTATGCTGCTACATTTTTTAAGTCCTCTGCTATATCACAATGACACTTCATTGAAAAAATCTATTATGTTGCCTTATAGACACTTCAATGCAGTCATTCTGTGGTTAAATAAGATTCGGGAAATATTATAACTAATGTTAGAAATGAACTTTCTGAGACCAACTAGCTGATACTGGCTTATCTGCCCCACAGTGAAAATCTGAGATGTCTTTATTTTCTCTTCAACCAGAATCAGGTCTATGAAAATGCAACTGCTTTTATCTTTTGTTGGAAAAAGCTTGAAATGGAAAGGACTGAGTGGAACATATTCACTGCCATGCATTAAAAGGGATGTACAGTGCTGAAGTATCTCTAAGTAGGATGTATGATACTGTGAAAATAGTGCTTGGTCTTTTCAGACCAAGACAAAGGTGTATGTTAAGGATATATCATTGACATATGTATATTGCATTTTAAGTATGCTTGAGTAACACTTGCTTTTTATAACCAATACATCATAAAAAATGTCCAATGTTATGATTAATCCTTCCAATTTAGGAATTCTCAATGTAGAGTGAAAAACTACCTTGTCAGTTTTGCTGGGGCACTAAATGGGGACAGCTTTTCACCATTTGGGCTTCCCTTGAAAAGGTGTCTTTTGGAAATTGGAAGGACCTACTGCCTAAGCCATGCAGTACTTCTGATATAGGCCAGTAATTAAGGAGTGTATTAATCATCTGGTAGTTATGCCACTTTACTGACTCTGTACACAACACATGCACATCTACATTACCCTTAGAAAAGATTAGTTAGACAAAGTCTACATGAAACTGAATTCCTCATCATCTCTGAAGATAGTAGGATGTTTTCAGAATCATGTAGACCTGAGCAAAAATTGAATGCTAAATGAGTAAAGAAAGCTGTCTTTGTAAATCCTAACCAGAAATAATTTCAAAAGCCTGTGGTCTGTGGCTGGCTTGAGACATCCTAGAAATATTTATTGAAAAGTTTGTAGACCTCTGGATCTGAACGTGATTTTATTCCATTTTTAATCGGTATTTTTAAGTTAGTTAAACTTATAAACTAATGGGGAAAGGGTTAGTTGTTTTTTATTTGTTTATTTTGTGATTTCAATTCATAAATTCAGATAAGTCTTCCAGGAGGGAGAGTATGGCTAATTAATTAATACCTGTAGAGCTTACTGACCTGTTACATGAGATTTCAACAACCTTTTAAGTGTTTTAGAAATCATTGTCCCTTTTATATTTTCTTAGGTCACCTTCTTGTTTCAAAGTGTGTTTTTCTGCTTGCATGGCTTTCAGAAGGTATATCTTCTGCTTCCCTCTCCTATTAGTTAGTTGATAAGGGTGACCATTGAAAGTTACAGTTGAGTGTCCTGCTGCAGTTTAATTATTGTAGAAATCTCTCATGAGAAGAAATGGCCTTTAGGGGAATCTCACATGCACAGCTCAGTAATTCTAATCAATCTAATTAAATTTCAGTAAAATAAGCATTTTTAAAAGGCTTCCAGAGGTCCAATAAGTTTGGTTTATTGTTTAGTGTTACAGTATTTATCTTTCATCTGGAAAAGTTTTTCAAATGTTGCAATGAATTATGCATTGGATTTAAAAGGCAAAGTCCTTGCACGAAACCACTGCGGTACCACTGTAGAGCAGACTTTCCTTTTGGGGACAGACTTGATGCTGTAATTTCCTGTCCCCTTGTGGTGGGTTGGCTCTGGCTGGACTCCCAGTGCCCACCAAAGCTGCTTTATCTGGATTGGGAGAAAAAATATAACAAAAGGCTCCTCAAAAGGGAGAGATCACTCACTAATTGCCATCACAGGCAAATCATCCTCTATTTGGGGAAAAAAAAAAAAAGGTAATTACTAACCAAGTCAGAGTAGGATAAGGAGAAATAAAACCAAATCTTCCTCTCACCCTACCCTTCTTCCCAAGCTTAACTTTATTCCCAATTTTCTCTACCTTCTCCCTCCAGCAGCAGAGCAGATGGGGAATGGGGGTTGTGATAAATCCCACACACATCACCTCTGTCTCTTCCTCCTCCTCACACTCTTGCCCTGCTCCAGCATGAAGTCCCTCCCAACAGGAGACAGTCTTCCACCAACTTCTCCAACACGGGTCTGTGATGGTGCATTTTTACCCCTCATCCACACGACCCTTATCTCTGGTTATCTGCTTCGGTGATAACGATGCAGCTGGGTGTGGTGATTGCAGCTGGGTGTAAGAATCCCACCCTGCTAAACCGGATTCAGGGGAAGCACATAACAATGCCATAGCCATGGGCTGGCTTGAACAATATGCTCAGGTGTAAGAGCGATAGGAAAACATGACTATAAATCAATCATCTTACCCCCATAAATGGTGGGCAGCCCAAGAGCCCTCCGAGCTCTCCTGCACAGCAGCTGGCTGCACTCCAGGATCTCCCCTTGAGCAGGGACGCCTCTCAAGGATGCTCTCCCGGGTTAAGAGATTCCTTGCTGCAACAGATCCGTGGTAAGTAACATATAGCATGTTTAAACTTTGAATCTTTACTAAGGATGTACTCAAGCTTAATTATGCGCATTATCTTTCAAGATGAACTGTTGTTTTACCTTGTCCTCCGTGTAGTAAATAACCAGGTGTACCTCGCCATTGAATTCCCTTTTCCTTAAAGTCACCTTTACCATTTCAAACTTTGTTGAAATGCTGTTTTGTATCAACAAATATATCATTGCTTCCCTCTTGTGAGTGAAGTGCATAACTCCCCTCCCGCGACAGGGTCCTTCCCATGGGGTGCAGTTCTTCACAAACTGTGCCAGTGTGGGTGCTCTCCACATGTCCCTTCCACGGGGTGCAGGGTTCAGGAACAGACTGCTCCAACATCAGTCCCTCCTGGGGTCACAAGTCCTGCCAGCAAACCTGCTCCACTGAGGGCTCCTCTTCACAGGTCCACATGTCCTACCAGGATGCTGCTCCAATGCAGACTTCCCATGGGGTCAGTCTCCTTCAAAGCACATCCACCTGCTCCAGTGTGGGGTCCTTTATGGGCTACAGATAGATATCTGCTCCATTGTTAGCCTCCATGCCTCTGCATGGTCTTCACCACTTTCCACCTCAGGGGAATGTCTGGTCCAATACCTGGAGCACCTCCTCCCCCTCCTTCTGCACCGTCCATGTCTGCAGAATCGTTTCTTTCACATATTCTCACTCTTCTTTCCAGCTGTAGTTGTACAGTTGCACAGCAATTTCTTTCCCTTCTAAAATCTGTTACCCCAGGGACACTACTACTGTTGCTGATGGGCTCAGCCTTTGCCCAGGTGTCAATAATGAACAAAAATGAGACCTGCACAAGGAATCAAACATTGAGAGCTAGTACCTTCTGTGCACTCAGGGAAAAAATAATTTAAAAATAAAATTGTAAAATAATATACTTAATTTTTATGATTAATGACATGCATAGATGAATTTTCATTTCCTAACTGAGTTGCTCTTGCGTATTTTCTTCTATGTAACCATTGGTGTAAAACATAAAAATAACCAAGATTGTTTACTTTGCATATAATGCTACTTTTGGTCTGTTGCAATTATTTGCTACAGAAATAGATTGAATGAGAGAGTTTATAATACTTGAATTTTAAAAAACAACAAAATCTGAAGCAAGAAAAGCTTTGCTTCTACTCGCTAAATGGTATTGAAATTCAGAAGAATAAAGTACCAAATATAGGAAGGTAAAATTACAGGGGGTGAAAAAACCTTTACATTAAGAAATCTGCAAATAAATTCAGTATGACAAATGGCATCATTATTCAGCTCCACAGGATATAGACACTAGGTTTGGGAAATGTGGAAAATAGGCGTTCCAAAACATGTATTTAAGCTGCATCTTCTCTCCTCCCTCTTATTACTCCTTCTATTCCTAGCTAGGTGTCTGTTTCTCAGTTTTTTACAAAATTAATGGTAGATGTACTGCAGAATGCCAATTTCCTCAGTTAAACTTAGAATCAAAAAGAAAACTTGGATTTTAGAACTAAACTTCCTGTAAGTTTGAATCATATTCCCATTATTCCAATGAGGATTGATTTCTATTAAAATTCCAGCCCATTTTAGTCTTTGTAATGAGCCTAAAATAGCTGCCAGCTTGCAGTGCTGGAATTAATGATAATTAAATGTAACACAAATGTATTTCCATATTTTGTATTGCTTAAATGATTTCATCTCAGATGTAGTATGATTCTTTTTAGAGATGACTACTTCTATTTAATCTCTTTTCCAATTTTAATTTGAATTTCATATTGTTCCTGACTGTTTAATGAATATTTTGGGAGATGGCCATAGTGTTGTTAATTATACCGGAGACTGAGTATAATTAATTCTTTTGGACCCAAAGTCAGCTAGTTAATCGATTTCTGATGAAACTGAAGATTAAACACAGATAGTTCACTTCTTCCTTCATTCATTTTAATTTTGCCCTCTTTGAATTCAATCAGATTACTTTGGGAAGTCATTGCTGGCAAATCAATTTGTGGACCCATTTGGGTTATTATCCAGATGTTAATAGATGGATGATCCACTCAGGCCAGTAACAGTCCTATAGATTTTTTTCTTTTTGAAAGAAAACCCTTTTTTTTCTTTTCAGTAGATTTACTAGCATTATTTGTAATTCATATTTAAATTATTTTTAACTGCCTATTAACAATAAGTTCATTAACTAAATACAGAATAAAAAGAGGTTCTCAAAAGAGTTCTCTGCAGACCAGTCAATTCACACAGCGAATGGGTTATAGTAATGTAGAAGACATTCCTCATATTAGTGATGCATTAACTCATGTAGCTAGATTTGATTTCAGGGAATAGTCTGAAAAAACCTTAAATGAAGAAGAGAAAAATACATTAGTATGCCCAGGAGTTCCTGTCACTTTTTTTTTTTTTTTTTTCCCCTCCGGTGCTATAAATAATGGTATCGTTTAATTTTTGACAGCAGGAAAGACCCTAAGGGCTGTAAGGAGCTAATCAAAAAAGGACAAGGAAGAAATTATAAAGAACAGGAGGAGGACTTTCTTCTCGTCAATGAGCAAAATCTTGAGCGTTTTTCATTTATTACTCTACAGATAGTAATAGATAGCTCTAGGTTTCATACTGAAGTGGCTCACGATCCAAGTATGCTCTATTACTGTATTCGATATCTTTCTGTGAAAGCCTTTAATGCTCTTTCTTTGTGGGTGAGCAAGAGAAGAGCAGATGTGCATCAGGTAATTCATTATCTATATTTTCTGGAGAACTAGAGCCAACAATGCAACAGTTAACAATGGTTACTGATATTAATTAATCTCTTTTGAACAAAATGTGTGAACATATAATTCAGTCTCCTCGGCACATGAGCACTTTATATGTTAAATTTATATTGAATGCGTTACTAAATAAAATGCCTAGATACTAAATAAGAAACATTTTCTCTTTCTCAGCTGAGTATCAGATGTGCGTGGTCTCTTTCAGCATTTGCACTGTTTAACATTCAAACAGTGACTTTGTCAATCTGTATAGACAAAGAATTCACCAGTTTAATAGCTATTCAGCTTTCTAATGTTCTTACATTATACTTTTGGCAACCTTTCTGCATATTTATAGCTGTCAGTGGTTAACCTGAAGTTTCATTCCCACAACCATTACTTTTACATCTAGAATTAAAAAAGTGAAATGTTGGTAGTTTATCATAATATTAAGTGTTTTTAAGATCAACCTTTTTTAGGGGAAATGTGATTAAGTATTAAAACAGTCATTACAATGTAAAAATAACTTTACTTCTAAAGTTTACATTATAGAACTTCAGAGATCTAGGTAAGAAATATATTTAATCTCAAAGAAGAGAAGCCTAGCAGGAGTAATGAGAGATGTTTTGACTCAATAGTACCTCAGAATCATGGAATCAGAGGATGACAGGGGTTGGAAGGCACCTCTGGAGATCATCTAGTCCAACCCCCCTTCAAAAGCAGGTGCATCTAGGGCAGGTCACACAGGAACATTTCCAGATGGGTTTTGAAAGTCTCCAGAGAAGGTGACTCCACGACCTCACAGTAAAGAAGTTTTTCTTCATGTTGAGGTGGAACTTCCTTTGTTCCAGTTTGTGCGCATTGCATCACATGCAATCACTGGGCACCACTGAAAAGAGACTGGCCTCATCCTCTTGGCACCCACCCATTATCTAATAAATGCACGCAATCCTACAGGTCAGCAGTCGTTGGCATGTATTAGCTCTAGAATTACCACAGTTATCCAAGGAGTGGGAGAGGAGCAACCAAATGAACAACTACTCATTCAAGGAGCCATTTTCAGTGTCACTGTACCTCCAGTTTTTATGAAAATTTTATCTTCAAGTTCTGCTTTGCTCTTAATCATGAAGAAATCTAACAATTGCTCCAGACCCCAAACAACTTAGTCTTTGAATTTTCCTGTTGTTCCAGCTATCTGAATCTAGCAGTGGAAGATTACAGTGTTAAAAGACAGCCTGCCTCTTTATAACCTTCTTATCCCTGAGGTCTAAACAAGGAGTGAATAGGAGATTCAGTCTTCAGACTCGTGAAAGACTACACACTAAATCCTAATTAGTCATAAAATGAAAAGTTAGTCCTGTCTCTATAAACAAGCATGCACTTCCATTGTGTTTTGGTGCTTTGGCCTTTGTATTTAAGAAATATTAGTTAAATGTTAGATTAGAAATTTTTTTTATTAATAAAGTGGCGGGGAGATTATTTGAAGTATAATCTTTAGAAACATTTTTCTTTAATGCAGATCTTCATATAATCAGAAAGATAGCAACTTTCCAAAAAGTTTTGAAGTTTGCAAAACTAGTGTGAGATCTAATAATATTCCTCTGGAATTTCAATAATTTTGACTCAGCCAATCATTCAATATTCAGGATAAAAAACATAGGGAAGCCTAGCCAGGAAACTGAATTTTGGGTTGTGTGGGTTTTTTTAGTGGCAAACATGTTCCTGTTTATGTTTCCTGTGGAGATAATGAGAACCAGCGAGCCAGACTGTAATAGTTGTTAAATTCAGATTTGTAGTGACATTTAAAGCTGGGGGTTCAGACACGGATTTACTTCATAGATATAAGACATAGATTAGAATCTCTTTCTCTATTTCTGTTTTGGGCTTTTAATATGCATTTACCTAGATAAATTACATGGAAATAATAGGAGGATCTGCTGAGTTGCAGGTATTCCTTCTGTGGGAAACCGACCTTCTTTAATGAAACAAGAAAATTCAATGAGACTACTTATCGCTTAATCAAAACAGATTCTCGCCTTCATATAGAAAACATCAACAAATAATTTCATGTTGTTTATTTACACCTTTCGTGAGAGGAACACAAAAAGTAACTATAAATCCTAACAAATGTAATCAAAAGGCACTAAATAACCTGTTATAGTGAATTGCCACAAAGCAGACTGTGATAAAGCAATGCTGTTAAGACTCGTAAACAAAGGACAGCTCCATGTCCTGGCACTCTGTCTTTCCACTGCTGCATTCCCTTGATTTATCTTTCTAAATGTAATTATAGTTACGCTGGTAATGATGATGATGATACCAGTGATAACAATAACAGCTGGTGTGGTAGAAGTTACTGCAAGCAAAATTAGTTTCATTCATTTAAAAAATAATCTGATCCATCAAACTGCTGGATATTGCTAAATGAAGCTATTGGTTAAAGTATGTGCCAAAAAAACTAAAACAAAAGCATTGCAGAATTTTGTGTTGAAAATGCTGAGAATGATTCCAGATTTTTCAACTATTTCTGTTGCCTACAGCCAGCTTCAGATATTATGTTCAAGGTCAGTGCTATGTGCAGTGAACCTTAATTTGGCTTGCTGGCTTGTTTGTTGTTTGTTTTCTTTTTACACAGATGCAAGCATAGTCAAAAATCTATCTAAAAATCAAATCATATTATTTTGTCTTTAATTAGCTATTTGTTTCTTCCCTGTAAATAGATTGATTATTTAATGAGTTTGTTGTGCTATTATTAATAAGAATTTCATACCAAAGAGAATATTTCAAGATTTCTGTCCTAATTTTCATAAGATTTGCCTTAGATGTGTAAAATAATATGATCATATTTTCTCATGTAGAACTACACTTCAGACTGTCTAGCAGTGATCCTGTGGATAAGAAGAGGGGTACGGGGGGAAGCTACAAAACCCCCCAAATAACAACAACAACAGAGAAAAACCAAACAAAACCAGAATCTAGACATAAGAATACATTCTCAAAGGAGTGAAAATGATGAGTTCTGAAGTTTGGCTTTGGAGATTGCATGATTTCTGTTTGCTACACACATGCATGACAGTTGTTTCTTAAAATTTATCAAAAGCGAAGTGCTAAAATAGCACTAACAGGTTTGCTATTACTACTAGTAGTGTTACTAGTAATAATTCCTTTACCATCTGTAACTTTACCAGTCCTTCAGCTTCATTATTGGTCCTTCAGCAAGAGTTCTTTCCTGTGCTTAGTTCTTTATCAACATGACTCTACTATTTTTTTCGCCTTAATTAGATTCCTTATTCAGTTGTTGGAGACTGAAGTCATTTCAAAGATGAACGTTTCTTATGAAAAGACGCTTTCACTGAAAGGTTAAGCTGAAGAAGGAGAGTGATTCCATAATGTTATAAGTAAGCTCCTCACTTCAAAGTGAAGAAATTGCCTAAAGATCCAGTACCTTCTCTCAGAATTACTGAGGGATTTAAACTGTGACTGTCGAGAAATCCAGAAACCGTTCTACAGCCATAACCTTGAACTCCCTGATCCCAGCCTATCTGAAGCTGAGGGTTTCTTGGTTGCTTTTATTCTTTGGGTCTCTTTGGAGTCGATTAGTTCCAGCATTCATTTCAACACAGAACCCAGAAAATGAGTCCCACTAAAAGGTGAGATTATAGCCTAAAGAAGAGTGGTGTCCTGGAGGCAGCTATCTTCCCAGGTTGGTCTGCGCAATGGGCCAGAAAGTGATTATAGAAATGACCACAATGTGTTGCTTACAAGAAAACTGTTAAAACATTTCTGAAAGGAAAGGTTTGAGCCTGTATCACAACAGCTTAAAGATACTCATGTTTAAAGCAGAGGAAGACATTTCGGCTAGTCCTTACTTTTCCTCTAGATTGCTCCCTTATTAACATGTAATTTTGTTGGGGCAGCAAAATTCCTCCTCATTTCATGCAAAATCTGGAAGTGCTAAGGTCTGCCTGATCTAGTCATTATCTTGCAAGTAAATCCTTAAAAAGTGATAGAATGAAGTTGTATTTCACTGAGAACCATGTTTAGAAGCCAGTATAGGCTTATTAATGAAACATTTTTTACAAAATTTATTCTTTATCTGAACACGTTTTAAAACTAGTTGGTATTCAAAAATTAAAATATTGTGGAGGTCGTGGCCATTTCATACAGAAAAATTAACCAAAAATCTGTCTCCCATCCTAATCTAATTGCTAAGAAAATATTTAATGACAGAAAGGAGCATGGTGATGTATAAAGAAATCCATTTCCATGTGAAATGTGAATGTATTTAATTTTTATGAGGATTACTATTGAACACCTGATGCTTCACAAAATTAATTGTCTGATGCTGGATAGACCAGCTAATATCATTATGGAAATATTCTGAGTGATATACTTGCAATTGCCATGCATATTGCAATAAGGCAGTACAGTGGGAACTCTTATTTACCATGGCAACCATTAATTGGATATGCAGGCGGTGGTGTTTCGCTTTAAATAAATGTGACTGGGTCAGTAATTGAATGGTTCAAATAAATGATTTATATTTTGCACAATTTTCACATTTTTTTTCTTTTTTTTGAATGAGTTTTTTCTTCATATCTATGTGTTTCTCAGAAATGAATGGGGTAAAATTGAGTGGAACCCTGGGACGTTTTGGTTTATGATTGTTTTTGTCAATGCACATTTTGTATTTCTAAGTCTGACAAATAAAAGCTGATTGTAATTACATCTGTGTTCCTGCCATGTGTTCTCAGGCCTCTTTCTCTGTTGTTTTTTTCTCATGTGACTACTATTATGGATCAAATAGCTGTTTTGCATAAATCATTTCCATAAAAATGTATAACTGGTTTCTGATTTACAGAGTTTGACATAGGAGACTGTCTTTTAATGTATCAGACTGGGATTTTGATTAAAGTACATTGGGATGTACACACACAAAATTAACTTCCAAAGAAATGAATCCTAATCAAGTACTTAGAGAAAAATTAACGAAATCTGACGACAATAGATATTTCAAGGCAGGAAAGTGTGAAGTGTGAAGAAAAGACTCTACATTGAGTTATACATACCATAGCTATGGCATATTTGCTAATAATTTGTTTAGAAAGAATCTGACTATTTCTGTGTTGAGCTATGCTCCCAGACTACTGTTTTTTGTTGCAAGTGTTGTCACAATTAAGGACAAATTCAACTCTGAAGGCTTTTATGAATGTGATTAATTTTATGCAAGTAAGTAGTTGTGCATAAGTCAAGGAAGATGACTGTACTATTGAAGTTCATATTATTTCCCTTGCTATCTGTGGAGGTCTCTTATGACATTAGTAAGTCAAATATTCATGTTCTTCCATAACATATTAATGTTTTCCTGGTTTAGGAAGGCACCTGGATTCAGCACAGAACAAAACTATCTCCCTAATACTAGCCAATAAAGATATTGGCCCACCAAACTTCATCTTAGAGGGCAGTCCAGCACTTTGCCAGACCTCTGGGCATGTCACTGCTCAGAGGCTCGAACCCAGCCTCAGAGCAGAGTCTATAGCAGGCTGTGTGCAAAGCACCAGTTACTCCGTGTGGACCGATACATGAGTGCTCTAGGCTGGAGAAGACTTACCTATAATGCACCATACCCCTGAAATAATTTCTTGAACGTGTCCCAACCTCCTGCAGCCTTTGTTTCAAAACTGTGGTCAAGGTAGGGGTTTTTTGTTTGCTTGTTTTCCTAAGTAAAATGATTGTTATGTTATTTTTAAAATACATAATAATTATATGGTAAGTAGATGTGTCTTCCAAAAGTGGTTCTTGGACCTTTGCTTACTCTTGGGAATACTCTCCAGTTTTTTCATGGTAACCACACCACCATATTCCAACAATTTCCTTCTTTTTCTGCATATATATCTCCATCTTTCTTATGTGATGCAGTATTGGTCCAGTAGGTATCAAAAATGCTCTGAGAATGTCTATTGGATTGGGCATCTGAGAACATACAGTCCGTGAAATTTATATTTAGCATTTGATATCTTTATTCTTTGATCTTAAACTGATGATTCTTTGGAAAACTTTCTAACAAGCATTTAAATGCATGTGGATTTCTGTGCTCTCTAGATTCTTTCCTGACTCAGGGCCACAATACTTTTATATCTTGAGGAACATGCACTCTAACTGTATGAACTTCAGTTGAAAATGTAATATGCTTTTTCTTTCATAGATAGCTACTAGTTTCCAAATCAAGCAAAACGCTTAAATGAATTTAATTTCGGTATACCAGGAACTGTTTGTGACAGCTTTGTTGTAAGCATAATGAAGACATATTAATTGAATTCATCACTAAGATGTATTGAGTTGAAATGCAGAGCTGCAACAGTCAAAAAGTCATGATGGTGACACAAAAATTTCTGGTTTTTAGATATCCTGTCATGCAAGCAATTATAACTGAATCCATCTAAAATTGTAAGTATAATCTTATAAATTTTTCCATTACATTAACCCTGAATTATCCCTTTTTGTCCATAATAACAAAAATAATATCAAAGAGGGCTATCAAAGGAGTGAGCAGGTTAATAAAAAAAGGAAATCTGTAAAAAGTAAAATATTTCATACGACCATTTTCAGCCAATGAAACAAATCTTTCTATTGTATTTAGTGTCAATTAATTTATTCCTGAGAAATTTTGCATGTTCAAATACTTAGATTTTTTTCCTACTTCTTCCTCTAGGTTTACTTGAGCTTGTTATTGAGGGATTTAAATACATGACCCAACTTGTGTTATATTGGGTATCTATAAATTAACAGTTTCAAAATCAGTGTGCTCTTGGTTGCCTGTCTTACTGATAAACAATCAGATCATTAACAACAAGAGTTCAGCATAATTATACTCTAACACACAGCAAAAGGTGTCAATGCTCAGTTTACACCAAAGTCCTTAACCAGTATGGCATCTTTTTCCATAGTTATTTGGACTAAACATTGTCATACTTTTTAATGATACTGCAATGTGAGCCAAGATCTTACTAATATCTTAGAGGGGCTTCACATGTAAATGAAGGGTCCTCTTGATTCGTTCTTTGTTTTTAAATATTTCAGGAAGGCTACAGACATGATCGTGCTTATTTCCTGGTCCATACTTTCAAAAAATTTTGCTTTGTGAAAAAAAGAACAAAAAAGGCAGAAAGAAAGAAGGCTTGTTTAGGTTTTTTGTAATGTAATATTTAAACAAAGATGCATCTGATTTATTTGCCAGCTCTTTTTTCTGTGTGTAACGTAGCATCTCTTTGGGGGCTTATTGATGCCATCCAGGCAGCAATCATTTCACAGAATGTGACATTACTTGTTTAGAATTCAATTATATTTTCTCTCATGTCAGACAAGATTAAATGATCATTTGAATTTTGGTCCTTTGACATCACTAATAGTTACAATTTGTGTCAGATGACTTCTTAGAAGTCAGAAGCTTGGGCCAATGGAGAAAAACCTTTTAATTTTTCATGTAGACAACTGATAGTCAAGATTATTTGGCAGCACCTATTACAGTGGAAATAGTCTTTATTGATTTCATTTCTGCATAAAGAGGTATTCAGAAGCTTGGTTGTGCATTCCTTCATTTTAAGACACAAGTTTGTATGACATGTATTTTAGTGACTGGTTTGCTTCACTCAGGGACCTCCTGCATGGCTACCCACAAAAATCCTTCTTGTCCTACTTCCTCTTTGTCTGGGCTCTTGGTCACACCAGTGACCAATACCTTCACTGCACTTCCAAAGACAGGGACCTTCCCACTTCATGTCTCTCTTTCATCAGGTTTAGTTGGTGTTTTTGGCCTTCTCACCCATTGTCTAGTAAGAGTTGATGCATAGCTTCTAGCTAGAGCTCTTTGAGAATTATCTAACTTACAGGTGATAGAAGGGAAAAGACTCTAAGGGAATAAATAAATTTGCCTCACTGGTGAATGAGGGTGTGCAAATTTACTTAAAAAGTAGATGTCTGGTGTTTGGGAAATTGTACAGAGGTATTAGCCAAGTTTTCTTTTTTCCTTTTTGTTTTCCTTTTCCTTCTGCTTTTCCTTTACTTTACCTGCCGGCAAATTATGAGAATTCCCTTATGATACAGATCTTGCTACAGTAATGTTTGCCTACTTTATTTCTAGGTTAATGAACTACACAGGATGGATCTCAAATCTTTTTAGGAAATATAGCTGTTCAAATTCAGAAAGATTGGTTATTAGCTGCTGTAATTTATTAAGGGGATTATACTTGTAATCTTTCATCCACACTGACTTAACTTATTTTCTACATAGCTTTTACAAGTTAATTGTTTTTGACCCAGTTTTCCCAAAAGTGTTGATATTTAAATCCACAAAAATGAGTTAAAGAACCTGTCACCTTTCAGCAGAAACTGTCCATCCTTTGACTCTTTTGAAATCTCTTCCTCTGTAATTTAAAATAATTTTTTTAAAGAAATTACTCTTTCACAAGATACAGTATTAAAGTTGTCATAATTTTTAGTACATTGCTTGTATAATTTAATAGAATTCATTAGATTATCTCTTTTTTAGAGATACTCTTCCTCAGTCATTAACCTTCTCAATTTCTGCCTCTATAGAACATTTTGCAAAATGCACATGATTTTAATGAGTATGAAAAAAGGGGGGAGGATTTTTTTCCTTTAGATGGTGATTACTGGCTGATACAGATATTTCTGTTATGTTTATGTTGTGTATTTATTTTTAATTAAATTTTCCTTTAAAATGGTTTTCACAACATCATAGAACTGCCTCAGCCACACTGCGTACATGACGTAATTATACGCCTATTAAATTGTGCTACTCATCACTTGAAATATCTTATTAAAAACTATTAGAAATGGGTGTTTTAATGTATGTCTTAGACTTTTAAGTGGCTCAGATGTAAAACTGAAAGTCAGCAGTTGTCTATCAAAACAAAAGTTATTCTACAATACTAAAAGAACACAGTTGTTGGCTTTCTCAATGATCATTCATAATATCAGAATATTTAAGGATTTCCAGACATGTCTGGAAAATGAGGTTGCTCTATTTAAAGATTTCCCCAGCAATCATCCTCAACGTTGTTTTTGAAGATTCCAACAAAACCTTTTTTGATAAATTCCTTAAATTCAAAGTATTTGAATTGTATTGTACCATGGTAGAGATAATTTTGAGATCATCTGTACACTAGCCTAAGACAGAATTTTTCCACGATATGTATTCTTCTAGGCCCAGAACTCATTGCCGGTTGTTTAAAATTTTGCCACATACAAAACCAATAATCTAGCTCTACAAGCAAGGCTCACAATGAATAGTGCTTACAGAATTGAAATTTGCAACCTCCTGGAGAATCAGGAACTCAAAAAGAGTTATGTCAGTACTGTGGATTCTCCATTTTCCAATCTTGATGTTCAAAAGTAGCTATATAGGTGTCACCAATGTACAAAATACACTTTGAAATGCCCATTTTTGATTACTTGGCGGTTTCAGCAGCATGAGGGGAAAAATAGTGTAATTTATTACATGGACATGAACACTTTCCAAGCACGAAGATGCCTTTGTGCTGTATGTAGTGTTATATTTCAATTTTTGAAAACAGATTTCACAAAATAATTGTGGTTATAAGGGCCCTTGAAGGTCATTTGGTCCTACCTCCTAATGAGATCTTAGCTAACTTCAATGTTAGATCATTAGTCATTTAATTTGATGGGTTTTTTTTAATATCCAACTAGATTTTTTTCTTTATGCCCTTGTGTCATTGCTTTTCACCCTTTCGTCTTTCACCTCCAAGAGGTATTTAGCATGGCCTTCTTGATATCCTCCCATTAGTATGCTGATGAGAGCTGTGAAGCCCCTCTTAGCTTTCTCCACACTGAACAAAGCCAGCCATCAGCTTCTCCTTCTATGCCTTATATTTCTGCCCCTAACTATCTTAGTGGCCTTCCACTAGATTTGCTGTCCTTTGCTGAACATGCTCCAGTTAGTTGATGTCCTTCTAGTACTGGGCAACCCCGATCTAGACAGATTAATACAAACCTGTAGAGATTTGTTTAGCATGTGTTCATGTGGTGTAGAAAACTATGATTGTTCTCCCTGAAATAGGCAATGTCAGTCTCATTTGTCAAGTCGTAAATCTAAACAGATGGCTAACTAACTGCTGCATTGGCCGATGTTGCTGGATGGATTCCTTTATACCTATTCTCAGTTGCAAATCTCTAGTGCCAATTTTAGATGCAAAATAAACAGGAAGGCATAATCAAAGTATTTAATTAGAGAATTCCTACTACTGACATTTTGCAGTAGATCTTACATTGAAATAGTTAAACTGGACGATATCTGTGCAATATATAAGCAGCAAAACTTCTCTAGATAACTTTTATATTTCCTTGTCCAAAAGAGTATTCTATTTTTTTCTCCCATTAACAACAAATACTCACAAAGGAATGTGAAAAGCTGAAAAATATGTTTCCCATTACACTTTGGCTATATTTTTCCACAACACTACATGCCCAGATTTGGCAAATTTTGGAGTAGCATCTTTGTGTGAGAAGCTTAAAAAGGCCTCCCAGAATATCAAGCCAAAGATTGTATTCACCTGAAGCTTTTCTGAACTTATTGAATCAACAATATTAAATGATGTTGATGGATAGATCACTTGGTGACTAAGGAACTGGCTGGATGGTTGGACTCAAAGAGTAGTGGTCAACTGCTAAATGCCCAAGTGGAGACCAATGATGAGTGATGTTCCTCAGGAATCAGTACTGGGACTGGTGCTTTTGAACATCTTTATCAGTGACATGAACAGTGTGATCGAATGTGCTCTTAGCAAGTTCGCAGAAGTCACCAAGATGTGTGGAGCAGTTGACATGCTGGAGGTAAGGGACAGTGTCCAGGGGGACCTTGACAGATTGGTCCATGCCAACCTCATGAACTTCAACAAGGCCAAGTGCAAGGTCCTGCATCTGGTTCAGGGCAATCCCAAAAATAAATACAGACTAGGCAGTGTATGGATTGAGATCAGTCCTGAGGACAGAGATGGAGTGCTGTTGATGGAAAACTCAGCATGAGCCAGCAATGTGCAAGTACAGCCCAGAAAGCCCCAACCATATCCTGGGCTGCATCCAAAGCAATGTAGCCAGTAGGTCAAGGGAGGTAATTCTGTCCCTCTACTCCATGCTTATGAGACCCTACCTGGAGTACTCCGTCCAGCTCTGGAGCCCTCAATACAAGAGGGACATAGATTTGTTGGAGCAGGTCCAGAGGAGGGCCATGAAGATGATCAGAGGGCTGGAACCCCTCTGCTGTGAGGCCAGGCTGAGAGAGTTAGGGTTGTTCAGTCTGGAGAAAAGGAGGCTCTGGGGAATCCTATTGCAACATGCCAGTAGCTGAATGGGGCCTACAAGAAAGCTGGGGAGGGTTCTTTTACAAGGGCTTGTAGCAATAGTATGAGGGGTAATGGCTTTAAACTGGAAGAAGGTAGATTTAGATGAGATATTAAGAAGAAATTCTTCACTGTGAGGGTGCTTAGACACTGGAACAGGTTGCCCAGAGAAGCTGTGGATGCTTCACCCCTGGATGTGTTCAACATGAGGCTGGATGGGGCTTTGAGCAACCTGGTCTAGTGGGAGGCGTCCGGGGGGGGTTGGAACTAGATAACCTTTGCTCCCTTCCAACCCAAACCATTCTATATTTCTATGATATTTCACACAAAAAGCAGCTCATTGACTCTTTTTTAAGTACCCTTTTCCCCCCTCCCCTAGCTACAGATGTCACAAAAACAAACTTTCTCCAGCAAAGAAACTCGTGGCTTTCGCTCAAATCTTATAAAGAAAAAAAAAAAATCAAAACACCCTGTAATAGAATGTGAAAAATGGTTTAAGTAACTTATTTGAACTGATACTTTCAAGACAGAAATAATTTTCCTGGTATCGGGCCACAGTGATCTTTCTACCTTCCCTAAATTCAAACAGCTCCCATTCTTATTCTCTCCACCCCCAAAGCAAACAACACTTAAGTAATCCTCCTTAAATGTCTGCAGTATGCTACTAATGCGGTATGCTAATGATCTTCATAACAGCACCGTCTTGCTGTTGGTTTTGCTATACAAAATGAGACCGGAAGCCATCCATGAACACTCATTTTTTCATTGAGAGTCCCTATAAAAACATCTATATCTCTGAAGAAAAAAATAACTCATTATTGAAATGAACTAGCATGGGATTTTTGTTTTTTCTCACTGTTAGTATAGCAAAACATTTCAAAACCTTCATATTATCAAATAATTACACAAAAATGTATGCAATTAAAATGATTATTTCTGTACCATGTAGATGAGGGAATAATATTTGTAAATCATGCTCGTAAAATTGTAACTACCTTATTCACATGAAATCCAAGCTTGAAGCTTACTTAAAAAAAAAAAAAAAAAATTAAATTATCTGTTCAAAACAGTGTGGTTATTATTACAGGGGAAACAATAGGAAAATTCAAATAAAATCAAATGTACGATAGAATCCTTGATACTCTGGGTGCGGTGTCCATATTCTACATTGATCAAAATACGTAATAACTAAATAAAAAAGGCAGGCAATACAAAAGGAAAAAAAACCTGAGGGTTTCTGTTATTTAAAATTCTACTAGCAAGTGTCAAAAAGGTCAAGCCATTTGGCTGTTCTCAGTTGTTGGCACTTTCAGAGCAATACTTAGCAGGCTTCTTGCTATCTATGGTCAAGAGATCTGGATAATTAGAAATGACAGCTGATTAGGTGCCATATATAAGCAAACCAGTCTTTGCAAACCATGAAATGTTCTTTTGATTATTTTCATTGTAACTGTGTTGTATCACTGTGCCTCTATCACACCTTTTCTTGTCATGATGCGGGTTGGTCTATTCTCCAATGTAGCAAGCAATAGGACAAGATGAAATGGCCTCAAGTTGCACCAGGAGAAGTTTAGATTAAACATTCGGAAAAAATTCTACACCTGGAGGGTTGTTAAGCCCTGGAACAGGCTGCTGAGGGATGTGGTGGAGTCCTCATCCCTGGAGGTATTTAAAAGACGTGTAGATGTGGTGCTGAGGGACATTGGTTTAGTGGTGACCTGGCAGTGCTGGGTTAACAGTTGGACTTGAGGATCTTGAAGGTCTCTTCCAAGCAGAACAATTTTATGATTCTATGTGGTACCATGTCCTATCTCTATACTTACTGTAACAAGTCCAATCTCTGTGTGATAAAACGTAACCCAGAGACAAGAATAAAAAACTTTCTTGCCTCCTTCCTCCTACAAAGTATCTTCTGTGGACATTACTGGTATATCTTATACCTAGGACAGAAAGAAGCCCTATTCACATTTCGTCCAGTTTTAACATGGATTTAGATTCAATGTCAGAATAAAATCCAAAACTTAATTACTCTTGTCAGATTGTTGGTCATCTAGAAAGACATAAATATGCATGTGACCACTGTGAGATATTTCAGAACAAAACAAAGAGAAAAAAGGTAATCCAAAGCTGTTTGCAATAGCACAATTTTCCCAGTTTTTTCTCCCAGTAACATCTATTCACCAAATGCATCTCTTTAGCAAATGCACAAATTTGGATTTATATTTTTCACCTTCTCAAGAACTTTTTTTTTTTATTATTTTTTGTTTGTATGTTTCCTTGCACATTTGTTTTCCCCTGTTCATAATAATTCTATGAATAGACCAATTGTTCCAGTTGATACAAAGTTGTGTTTTGGGAAAATAAAATGCAAACTAATAATTTTTACCCTGGCTAATTTATTAAAATGGAAAGATAATGCATCAGAGGAAGAAAAAAATATAGAATTGAAAATTCCATGCATATAAAGTGTATATAAACAGATTGTCTAGTTATTGTAAGTTCCACTTCTCCATGCCAGACTTCAGAAGAAATAATCAGCTGTGTCACTGGAAATTTAGCCCTGGAACTATCCGTTTGATTTAATCCTTTTCTTTTCTCTTGTTTCTTCTCTCTCCCTTATACACCTATTAAAAAAAAAAACCAAACACAAACACAAAAGCAATGAACTACCCTCAAACACCACCTCAAACAAACACAGAAACACACACACACGCCCCCAACCCTGCACAGCTCTTAAGTTTATGGCTTATACAGGGAGGAATCATCTCTGAGGAAAACTAAATAGAGCCAGACTAAAACTTGATGATTATAAAATTTGAATTGGAAAAATAACTATTTTCTCCTGTATTCTAAGTCTACCAGCTTTTCTCATTATCAATATACTAAATTTTTTTTTAGTATAAAAGGGGATTTTTTTTAGTTTTTAGAAGCAACAGTACCTGTAGCTACTGTATTCAGTGTTCCTGCCATGTGCTACTCCAAATTGTGTATCTAGTATTGTTCACACAATTTACGTTAAACTGTAATGGAATGAGAAATCAGTTTTGTTGCTTTGAAATTTCTCAGAGTGAGGAGAGCTCTTAGCAATTCTGCTCACAGGTCAGGTTTAATTCCCTGCAGGAAAAATGGAACTTAAAGATTTAATTCTTGCTTATCTGTATTCTGGTGGTGGGTATGTTAGCAGTTTACAAGTCTCTACATGGATTTAATTTCCATTGCTTGCCTCAATCCAATGGAAATACACCCAGAAACTTCAGCGTCTTGTATATCATATACTGGATAAACTTAAACTCTAGAGAAGCTTGTGAGGTTTTGTTTGTTTATTTCTATCTTTCTTTTTCCTCAACCTGTGGCTCTTTCCTGTCTCTATACCACAATCAGTGAACAATACAAATGTGTTTGTGGGTTTTTTTAAAGAAACGTTTCCTTGCCTCTTTTCCTGTTATTTTGGTCAGAGAGCAAGGCACAGTTATTTGGTCTCGTTGCTCTTAGAAAGTGAATCTTAAGTCTGGGTGCTAAAACTTTTTGTCACTGAGTTCTGTGACTTGCTCCTATTAAAAAAATATAATTTATTCCATTTGCACCTTCACATCCCAAGAGCTTTGTATAGATAATTGCAATCTATGCACCCTTGTGAGCATGACAGTAAGCAATCAGTCAATTCCATTACCATGAGGGTCATACTGCAAGGGCTATACCCAATGTCATTTGCTTCTCTGTAACACATGCACAACACACTCTGAGTTCCAGTGTTTTCCTGTTATTACATTTTAAATCATACAGCTAATAATAGCTTTATAGTGACTTGGAAGCATGTCTGCTATGAATACAAATACTGAGATACTAATCATCTTGTTAAAAAAAAAAAGCAGGAGTTTGATTTATAATGATGAGCAGGTAGGAAATTATAAAATTGTTCCTTTCATCCATAATAATAATAGTATTATAAAATGTTATAAAAAGAAATGGTGTGCCTATGGTCAGAACATTATTTTCCTCTGTTAATGTATACCATGAAAACCAAATGAAAAGACAATAAAGTAGTGGTTGAAAGTTTTTCTCTTTATATGCTGTAAGAAGAATTCTCTTGATTTTTAATGGGTTTAAACAAAGCAACCCACAAAGCTTACTTAGAAATTAATCCTTGACATAACACCAGAATGGTAAAAAAATTATCCCTTTTAAACACTTGAAAAGAATCACACTAGATAATGCAATATCCCAGACCTCACATTTGTGAAGTGCTGTGCTTATCTGTTGACACAAGGCTAGTATAAAAGTATTTTCCCTTGCCTGTGAGTTTTTTCCCCAAACAAAAGGGAATCCTGAAATGGCAGAAAGTCATTAGAATAATTGCTGCTATTTTTCGCAGTAAAAGAAGGTGTCCTTATATTTGCAAAATTAGAAACAAGAGGCACTGTACACAGAACGTGTATGGAACTTCATACATCTTTGTGCTGCATCATACTGACAATCCTTTTTCTGCAATGTTAAGGACAATATCTCACTCATTAACTGGTTGTCTGCACATATATACATCTGAAAATAAGTAGGGACAGTTAGGAACTCTTTAAACTTATTGTAAAACATCTGTGAAAATATTCTGTTCAAATGTTCATTAAATATTCACAACCTCACCTGAAGATGGGAATACAAAACTTAAAAATCTGTCTTTGAAACTTAATTTGGAATAGGAATTTGAAGCAGAGTCTCCAGTATGCTCTAACCATAATGTCAATGGCTTTTCTAGAGTATGTCTTAATCTTGCAGTCTGATAAGCAACTCAACAGTCAGTTCTCTTCTATTTTCTTGAATATCAGAACCATGAGACTAAATTTTCTCTCCTGTGATGACTATCTAGTCCAATGTATAGTTTAATCATTTGGTACAAACTGTAAATTTTCAACATTGCAAGACTGGGTGCTCTTAATACATGATTGCTGGTTACCGACTTGGGCTCATAGATAAAACTTCACTTTCTGTTGTAGCAGATCTTTTTGAGAAGGGATCTCTGAATTTTTAATGCAGTATTTTATCCGATAGACAGCTTTGCAGTGGCAGAAATATTTATTTCCCAGATTTCTCAGTGAAATAAAAGGAAAATCCTTAATTTTCTCCAAAATCATACAGAAAAAACAATTCAAGATTGAAATATATCCTTAGGGCAAAAAAAGTTGTTGTGTTTTGTTTCTTTCTCTAAGTCCTTTTTTCTCCTCTCCTTAATACATGCATGCATATTCTGAATTCTAAATGCATATTTTGATAAAGATGTTATTTTCCTTTTTTCCTTAAAGCAATACATATTTTAATCTCTTTCTCAAAACACATACTCTGATGTTATATTGTTTTTCCTTTATAAATATATATGTGCATGTACTTCAGTGGAGAGTTCTTCAGCACATAATTCCTCTGTATCTCCCATATCTCATGAAACTTGGCAAGGAGGTAAATTTTCTTAAAGTCACATGCTATGGAAATTCTACTGTAGCTGAGTCATAGTGACATCACTATGATTAGAGCAGTTTACATAGAAGAAATAAATGTTCATTTACAAGATGAAAAATGTTTTTCACCACTAGAAAATATTACTACTAGTATGAAGAGATGGTTTCTTAAATATATATTGCTCATTTTTAGAAAAAGTACAATTGGCTTTAAGAATATGAAGGAATTATTGGCTGACATTTATTGAAATTGTCATAAACTTACTTGTTGGACCTAGAAACCCAGATTCTTCTTTATGCTACAAACAATGGCACAGAGACAATGATTAAGAGACAAAGAAAAAGAAAATCTGCCACCACTTTCTCTCTCCTCACTTTTACAGAAGGGAACTACTTAGCAAAATGGTTATTCTTTTGATATTTATACTTTGCACTGAATGTCAAAGGGCTCAGAAGGGTGTAAGGCTAAATGCAGCATTAGGTATCGTCTACAAAAATCGGTCTTCACTCTTACTCTCTATGCATAAGTGCTGAAGCTCATCTTTTGCTTTCTGTTAAGTTTCTGTCTGCCAAGAATTTGAAGAGCAAATACCTGGAGGAAACCTCCAGCTCTGTGTAATTAAGGGTCCAAGATAGTTCTTTATTGATGTATCCACTCTAACTCCAAGACACTTATAAAGTTTCCTTCCTGTTCCCACTGGCAAGGCAATTCCAGCAGCCAGAGTTCAGGGACCTGCTAAATCAGAAGCTGAAGTGTGAACTAAATTCCATTATTTCAGAAACTAAACTATTCCACAAGAGATAACCTGGGTAGTATGGGATTTGGTATTGTTGGTTGAAGTAACATAAACTTCAAATTGTCTTGCTTCCCAGCAATGCAGCTAGCGGAGATCATAGGGCAAACCTATTTAGAGTCACAGATTGCTGATGGTAACACTGTCATGGTATCAACAGATAAGACTGAGAGACGTTGGGCCACGAAGTGATGCACAAAACATTGATAGATTTAAATGTGAATAAAACACGCACAATTAATGTATTTTAAAGTGTACATGAGTAAGGATATAGTTTATTGTATATAGGACAGTTACCTAAGAAATTTTGCTTCTTCCATCGGCTGAAACAAAAATACTGACATATGCCTGTTTTTAAACCGTGGCCAACTTTTCCCTGGAGTGATTGTGCATAAATAAGAGACAATTACTGGTAAGTACAATTTTCATCTGGATGAATATCCTGGTCCTGAAAATTTTAATCAGCTTCTATATTTTTCATTTCAGAAAAAAATAATATTCACCGTTTTAATTGACTGGAACTGAATCGAAACCAAAATTAATATTGATCTTCAAGAAAATTTAAATCAAGGTCTGAGCTGTGTCCATCACTACTTTGTACCTATGAAATTATATCTTTAAAAAGATATCAAAGTATCAGAGAGGAAGGAAAGTGTATTTCATATGAGAAGTAAGAATGTTCCAGATTCTGTAATCGAGAAAATATGAGTCATAGCAGGCCCAGTCAGAACAATGCAAGAAACAAAGAGAAAGGTAAAGCGTAAGGAAGAAATGGAATGACTACAATCCTACGAACAATTTTCTACCATTAAGTAAAAACCTGTCAGTAAGAGAGAGCACAGATGTAGCACTACAGAGAAAAATCTTACGTGCCCTTGTGTACAAGTCCTGCCAGACTGTCTGTGAGTAAGCATTGTTTAACAAGCAATTTGTGCCGTTAGGACATTTTGTCATGGCTATCTTGTGAGAAATGATGGATCTTGCTCTGAGAGAATCATTGCCACAATTTTCTGGTCCAAGTTGCACTTGCCTTACCCGACCATGGCTTCCTTTCTTTCTACTGTATTTTAAATTTAGATTTCAAACTTACACTAATGAAAGTAGGAGAAAAAAAAGAAAATATGATGATTTACACCTGCCAAAGATGCTGCTGTGTATAACAGCAGACCAGAAGCCCCTGGAGGCTGGCTCCAAGCCTGTTTTTACCGACTCTCCCAAATCCCTTTGCTGATGACAACTTTGGCTCAAAATGACTCTATGACACTGAAAATAATTGTTATGTTTTCTTAGTGCAGACTGTCTTTGTGATCTGTCTTTTCACTGATTCCCAGTTACTCCATTTTTCTTTTCTCTTTTTTATCTCTAAAATTAGTTTCCTCTGGTTCACGGCGTTGGCCACCAGTAGTGATCATTGCTTGACCACTACAATTTGCATTAACGGGCTGGAAACTCCTGGTATTATCCTGTGTCTGCACTTTTCCCTACCACACTTCACTCACTACTGAAACACTAGTCTACACCTACTAGAGCAGACAATTCAATTTTGTGCAAAATAACTACTTGTTATTGCTATAAACCAAAACCACACCAAAACAAATTCAGGCGATACTACCTGACTACCAGGTAACTGGTATCACAACTGAACAACCTTGAAACCAGCTCAGGTGAAAACAAGCCCAGATAAATCCTGAGACCCTTCACTGTATGGTCAGGCTGTGGCCTTTTTACTACAACTGTACTAGTATCAAATCTGTCATGAGGTTGAAAATATAGCTAAGGAAGCAAATAAATACCCCAGTCATTGTCCTGCATACTATTCTTTACTGGAATGGTTTTAATCTGAGCAATGTTTGGGAATGATTATATGGGTTGCAGCTACTGCATTAACCATAGCTTCATTTATCCGTTTTCAGTCCTTGACTTAGAGTCTAGGAAGGGTTGGTTTAGAAAAAAAAAATGAAAGGATTACTCTAAGAAAGGGAAATTGTATTGCAGGGCTAAATTTAGGAATATAATACTTTCAAGTTTCAGTTTTTGCTTAGTTGATGGCTGAAAGAAAGGTGATACAAGTCTGTTTATGAAAATAGTAAAGTTTTAAGGAGAAAAGCTAGAGCCATGCCAAGATAGATCTAGGCAGATCATAAGGAAGGACTATTCCTGACAGATTTTTTTTAATTAAGGTCTGAGTATTCTGTTTTTAAGTATTATTTTATATATTTTTATATATAATATATATATAATTTTACTTTTACAACAAAATATTTGGTATTTTATCCATATCAAAAAGAACTTTCCTAGAGATCTATGGAAAGTCATTACAACATAGAAATTATGTAGATCAGAAAACAAATGAACTGTTTAAACCACAAATAAACTGACAATATTTTCCTATGGAATATGAGGCACCAATTATTAGCTGTATGAATAGGACATTATAAGCAACTGAATGCCGTATACTCTGACAGACATGAGACAATATGCATACAAAACATACTATTATCTTCTAAAATAATACCTTTTAGAGTTCCTATATACTCTTTCACTACTAGCTTCTTATTATTTCATGCATTCCCTGCTATGTAATACTTTTAGCACAGCCCAGTTTGTCTGTGTTAGAAAGTTTACCCTTCATTGTTATATAATATAAACATTTTCAGTTGAAATATTTGTTTCCAGTGCCTGGGACTTCAAATCTCAATTTTCATTTAGAATTATTTCTAGCTTTCACTGTTGCAAAGAAGGTCATGGGAATATAACTTTTCTTCAACACTGAAAGCACAGAATATAAATTACAAAGAATCATTTAAAGATTTTTTTTTTTTCTTTCCACGATACATGAAAGCAGTGGGAAAGAAACATTAGTTATTACTTCTCAGTTCTCCTGACTATGTTTGGTATTTATTTTTGGTGTGGTTTTTTTGCAACAGCAAATTTAGTTGATTAAATACTTCTGAGTAAAATAAATTTCCTTGCATGCATTCATGTAGGTGCCAACAGGGATTATATTCACCTCAAAATTAATGTGTTTGCATCGAAGGTTCAGCAAATAGTTTATCTATTAGTTAGCCCGGTAAGTCACATTTTCTAGCCCTTTAAAATTCTATTTATGCTGAAAAGCATTGGATTGTGATTTTGTTCTTTTTAAGATTTTTTTTTCTCTAAGTGAATGGGTAAGAATGAACATCGCTGAAAAGAATCATCCTTGAAGAAAAAGAAATTACATTTCTCTGCAAACAGGATAAAACTCCAGGCTTGTTTGAACTAGTCGATTTGATAACCACTTTTTGTTTTTAAGGGCTAGATCACAAAGATATGGTGAACACAATGATGTCTTCAACCTGCATTTTAAGAACTACTGATATCACAAGTATTGCTTGTATAAAATATCCCTCCCATAGCCTATGAAAATGCTATGTAAAACTGACTCTACAATCAATTCTTAAAATTAAATATATACATAAACCTCAAAAAGCCCAGCAAAGGCAGGTATATTATACACCATTAAACCTCCAGGTGTCTTTTTTTTTTTTTCCTAACTGAAACTACAAAAGCAGCTGGACTCTTTTACAGCACAAATTAATCCAAGAAGAAAAAAAAAAATAAAAGGAAGAGGCCTCAAACCACAGACAAGAAAAAAAAACACAGCAAAGAAAAAACCTACAGCATCAAAGGCACAGGTAAATCATCACTGAACTTGGCCAAGTATATTTAATAAACCCTTGGATGAAAAATTAAAACTGCCTTGTATCTTAATGGGAGACTGTGTTTGGAAGAATCAAACATGCGTTAGAGCAATATAGTCACCAGTAGCTGTCAGTTCAGCCAAATGACTTAGCTGCAGGATGCCTTCTGTGTGTCATAAAGCCTCCTCAAACTGACAAACGTTCTGCCACTTGCTGCAGATGCATGGCTATTGTGCACAGCGAGGACCAAATATGTCATTACAACCCCGTGTATCCCTAATTTGTATTGTCACGTGAGAGCTCAAACCTGGTATGAGGCCCTGAAGGCACAAGAACTAATGAACTCTGCCTGGCATTGGAAGAGTAATCCATCACCGACATACGGCAGCCCCTTTCTTTAGACTGCGTTGATGAAAGTTTTCGAATCTCTCATGCCAAGTGGCATTTTCTTAACTGTGCAAGACAGAATGTTCTCCTAATATTGACCTTCCTATAGCAAAATACACTATGGTTAGAATATTCTGAGTTAATTTGAAGTACATCTCATTAAAACAAAGGAGGAGATGAGAAAAGAAAGGAGGAAAAAAATGAAGAAAATTATTAGCCTAGTCTTCCCTGTTTAGCTCTGGACTGAAAAAATAAATATAGAACAAAATGAACACTGTTATAACAGTAACATTTATCTCAAATCAAATAAACATATGTATGGATTTCAGTAGCAGGCCAGTTTCTTTAACATTAATGTTAATGTTAACACTAACATCAAGTGGCTAATGTTATGCTAATCCATTACATTTTTTTTTTCCCCCAGTCCTACTAAACTTGGCACAAAGGCTTTCAGACATCTTGTCTTCTGCAGAAGGACCTTTGTCTCAATACAGCAATATTTGGAAATCATGAGATTCTAGAAAGGTCTTTCAAGAAATATTAGCTGCCCAGACTTTGTACTTTGTAAACATCCTCGTATTTGTTAAAGGAGCTGGATAAGAGGCTTCCATGATTTTGCAAAAGGTTTTGGAGGTTTTTTTGTTTGCTTGTTTTATGTTTTTCCAAGATAATACTTGACTTCCTTTAACCATAGCTTTGATAATCCTAATAAGATCCAACTTTATGGATGTACCATGAGGAAGATTGCAAGCTGTCTACTTGCATTACCCGTTACCTGCTCCAAGCTGCCCCATCCCAAGCTGCCCAATCTACAATATAAGATAGTTAGTAAGTGCCTACTGCATATCTGAGTCAGAAAGACTAAGGGTGATTTGTATCAGACAAAAGCTAGACTTGAAAGCAAAACAAATTCTTCCTACCTTGATCAGCCTGGCTGAGACAAGATGGCATACTTTCTCAGTAGCAACAGGTTATTTAAACAGGAAAAAAAGGGCAGCTTGTGATATTCAATCTAAGTTATAGTTTAGTAGAAATATTTAGGCAGAAAATCCTATCAAGGATTGAAACTCACTGAACCACCACCCCGGAACCGTTGAATTGCAGCTGCTACTTCATGATGTTTTCATGCCCTGTAAAATAGAGAAGGAGGAGTGGTGGATCAGTAGCCAAAAACTTACCCCAGCTGCAGTAATAACCTACCTCAACATGCACATGACCTTCAAAATCCAGCCTAAATGCACACTTGCTATGCTGCTCCTGACAAGAGGAACCTAAACCTCTACTTCACTGCTCATTATTTCACTATTTCACATTGCTAATGATTTTTTATCTACCCATTTGGCTTATTTTAAATACCCTTTTCTTGACCCACAGAATGATCACCCTTTATGATGCTAATACCTGGCACGTTCAATCCCACCGTTTAAAGTGCTGTTAAACCAAGTGCTGTAATGACACCCTTCCAGAAGACTATTCTATGGAAATTGCTAAGTTATGCGCTCCTGTTTTTCTGGAGTTATGTTAAATGATCATTCCCCACTGCACAAGACAAGGAGTATTGTACATGGAGCAATTCTTATTAGGATGCTTGGCAGCAATTTCATCCCAATAATTTCAGTACAGACAGATAGTACACTTTTGGAAGATTGTTCATATGACCTTGGTTCTTCTGATTTCAGAAGGCTTACATTATGACTGACAAAATTTAATTAGTGTTCAGATAATAAATCCCCATTTCACTTCTGTTAAGCTACTTTAATATTGAACTTTCATTAATAACTTCTATGTCATAATTGTCTTTTTCATTCTTATGTTTTAATTTTGATTACAATGCACATTTTTTCAAAGTAGAAAATTGTCCTTTTTCTCAATAATCCAATGGGAAACAGCTACTTTCTTAAAGAATTTTAGAAGACAAATTTGTCTTCGGAAAAAAAATTCCAAAACACTATTTTTTCAATTTCTAATTGAAGTCCAAATTCAAAGGTTTCCACAGAAAATTATAACATTATAAATAATGAAATGTCAAGGGAAAATAATTTTAAATCCTGATGGAATAAGTATTACATAGGTTTTAATGAAAAGAAAACAAAAAATAAATTCGTATCAGCAGTCTTACACAAAAGAGGTTAAATCTAGTTTGTCTGCACAGTGTACAGATTTCCAGGGAACTTCATTCTGATCAACTAAAAAAATAACAATTATTTTTAAACTATTATTACTTTTTATTTTTAATTAATCACTGTGTTTCTTTTATCTTCTCTGACTACTTTGACTCTGTAATCTTGCCATCAACCTATAGGGAAACTTAAACAATGCCTGTGTTGACTGTGCTGTTTTATGAGATTTGTTAAAAATTTGTTTCCTGTCAAGCATGTAAAGACTTATCATCTTCTCTAAATATATTTGTATATATACAGACCAGCTCCCCACTATTACCTATTTGTCTCAATACCATTTAAGCAGGGTAAACCAGATGACTATGTTTTGAGCTCTGCAGCTGATGATACAAGCAAGTGACACCATAGTTTCAATTAAATTATCTTGCTTATACGTACCTTCAGGAAGAAAATGCAAAGTATGAAGTCGATACTGGTAGACAGCCTGTGCCTATTCCTACAATTCTTATGATTATTCCTGTGATTATTCCTTTAATATAGCCTAAGACACATTTAATATAAAAATGGTAGAAGATCACATGTCTTTGTATTATACCACGGACAAGGCAAGAACACCAGCTGAACATGTGACCTGCTCAAGCCTTGTACAAAAAACACACTCCTATGCATGTTAGAGGAAATGCTGTGCCTCCTAAATCTTCCCAAGAAACTCCCTCTAGCTCAATAACTGTTTTAATTACTTGAATTGAATGTTTATCCCAATGGGGATGCTTCTTAAAAATACAATAAAAGTCTGAATAAGGTAGAGATAAACTATAGGAATGAATAAGAAGTGTTTAATCATCTTTTCTTCTTAAGTATTCACTACAAACTTTTTTTTTTTTGGCGGGGGGGAAGTCATTGTTGGGGTTCTTTTAATCCTTACAGCAGCTTTATCAGAAGTAAGATAATTATTTTAACAAAGCATAGCAATACAAAGCAGTACTATGTCCTGACTGATGATACTTTCATTGCTTAGTAATAGAGAATTCTGATGTTGGACTTTAAAACATCCACTTGTTTTTGTTGGTTTATTTTATATCTGAAGGAATTACTGCTGCTATAAAAAAAAAGGGAAAGTATTTTTATTATATTTCCCACCATTGTAAGTATCAATCTTTTAATCATGATTTAAATCTTGTCTTGTATTTATTCGAAGCTGCTGACCTTCCGTTTCTAGCAAGATATTGTGGCACTTCTCATTACTTAAATTGCTTGCTGTATACTCATGAAATGAAACTGTAATATGAGCTAGAATATCACCTTATTAAGGGAAGAAGATGTTCCTATTTGAAGAGTATTCTTTATATTCTTTGTTTCATTGTTGTTATTCATGGCATTGTACAAGATTGATCAAAAATCTTTCTGATGATCAAAACTTCTAATCTTCTTACATTATAATGGGGTGCCCTTGGCCATATTACACCAGAGTTTCTGCCATTATGGCATGGTTTGCATAAAAATGTCAGCAAGACCACCTTTTTCAGAGCGTATCGTGAAAGATGCAATTGTTCTGTTGTCAGTTATGTCTCCATACTAAAACTTTATGCTAATATCTAGGCTCACAAACAAGACTTATCTGATGAGCAAGATCAATAGAGGTAAATTGTACTGATGTTCATACTGATGTCACCATTCCTGTAAATATTTATCTGAGGTCCTCTTTAAAGGGCCCAACCTTTCAGACTTTCAAAATGAGATGATACAAATAGTGAAAAGAAAAATGTTTTTCAATATCATCATGACACTTAATCTGGTCCACCCATACTTATTTTTCTTTCCAGGAGTACTAGTACGAGTGCTCAAACTATAAGTCTTCTCTTATTGGCAGCTAAATAAAATCTGGTTATATTATTAATTTCCCAGAATGTTTTCCTCCTCTCATTCCCTTCTTTCTCCCACTACAATTGACAATATAAAAACAGAATTAGTGAAATAACTGAAATGGTTTAAAAAACTCCTACTACTCCAAGAAGGTGTTTAAGTGTCAGTCCTTTCCTTCCCCTTCTACTTGAAATTCTCCTTTTCATTTCCCCATTCCCCTTCCTCCTTTCCCTTTTTCTCCTCTCCCTGCCATGTAATATGACCTTTTATCCTCATTGTACATAACTGATACATAAAAACACTTAAATATATCTACTTTAAGAAGATATGTCCTTCCCTATCTATCCACTTACTGATTTTGGGAACTCTTGTGTTCATGTCTTTTCAGAATATATTTTCTCATTTTCTGTGCATTCTGATCCAGTGAAAAAGCTAAAGGTGTTGAAATTACTGAGACCACTGAAATATGTTGCTTTGAGATAGGAGTGTGGTTTCCGGTTAAGAATAATACATATCCTTTAAATATTTAAATGAAAGCATTGACAGGAACTCAGGAAAAAAAAAGACAGTTTGTGAAGAAGGGGAGGCAACTCAGGAGGACTACAAAGATGTCACGAGGTTAAGCAGGGAGAAAATTAGAAGGGCCAAAGCTCAACTAGAACTTAATCTAGCTACTGCTGTAAAAGGCAATAAAAAAATGTTTCTATAAATACATTAACAACAAAGGCAGAGCTAAGGAGAATCTCCATCCTTCATTAGATGCGGAGGGAAACACAGTGACCCAGGATGAGGAAAAAGCTGAGGTTTCAGTCTTTGATAGTAAGATCGGTTGTTCTCCAGGTACTCATCCCCCTGAGCTGGACGACAAGGATTGGGGAGCAGAACGATGCCCCCATAATCCAAGGGGAAATGGTTATCAACCTGCTACATCACTTAGACACACACACAAGTCTACGGGGCTGGATAGGATCCACCCAACAGTGCTAAGGGAGCTGGCACAAGTGCTCACCAAGCCATTTTCCGTCATTTATCAGCAATCCTAGATAAACTGAGAAGGCCCTAGTTGACAGGATGTTAGCAAAAGTGAAGTTAGTAAATCTACAAGAAGGGCGAGAAGGAGGATCTGGGGAACTGTAGGCCTCTCAGTATGACCTTGGTACCCAGGAAGGTTATGAAGCACATAATCTTGAGTGCCATTATACACAATATACAGGACAACCAGGCAATCAGGCCAAGTCAGCATGGGTTCATGAAAGGCAGGTCCTGCTTGCCTAACCTGATCTTCTATGACAAGGTGGCCCACTTAGCGGATGAGGGAAAGGCTGTGGATGTTGTTTACCTGGACCTTTGTAGAGACTTTGACGCCATTTCCCGCAACATTCTCCTAGAGAAATTGGCTGCTCATGGATGGATATTGTGCTGGTTCAGCCATCATCATTTTATGCTGCCATCAGTTGCCTGATCACACAGGCCAATGCTGAACTCAGCAGCATACCCTCAGAAGTCTTCTTTCAGACAGTCCAGCCATAAATTCCTGTGGGCCCAGCTCCTCCACTGCCCACGTTGGTGCCAGCATCACCTGCTGGACCTAACAGACAGAGATGGCTCACTCACATGGAAGGACACCACTGAGAGAGCTCAGCAAGAGGCAACAAGCCCCAGCAGAAGCTACACCCAACAGGAAGCACCTCCAGCTCCTGAGCTTCTGGTTAAAATAGCCCTGGCCTCACCCACCACCCTAAC